>APFE030273131.1:23099-37072 GCA_000404065.3 Pinus taeda | reverse complement strand
TAGTCGACCGTGGGATTCGGTCAGTATGGACTTTGTGCTGGGATTACCAAAAACACAGCGCGGCTTTGATTCGGTGATGGTTGTAGTCGACCAATTTTCGAAGATGGCACACTTTGTACCGTGCAGAAAAACCAGTGACGCTACCTACATAGCGCACCTATTCTTCACAGAGGTTGTACGGTTACATGGACTTCCACGAAGCATCATTTCTGACAGAGATGTCAAATTTACTGGTCACTTCTGGAGAACCTTATGGAAGAAGCTAGACACTCAGTTGTAGTTCAGCTCCGCCTACCATCCATAGACAGACGGACAGACGGAGGTAGTGAACCGGAGTCTGGGGAATTTGCTGAGAAGTTTAACAAGTGAAAATTCTCGTACTTGGGATCGTGTGTTAGCACAGGCAGAATTTGCATATAATGATTCTCCCAACCGTAGCACAGGCTACAGTCCTTTCCAAATACTATATGGCATGCACCCGCGAGGAGTGCACGAATTACGAGATTTGGGCAAACTGGAGAAGCGGAGTGCTGATGGGGAAGATTTCGCCCAAGCTATGAGAAAACTACATGAACAGGTAAAGCTTAAATTGCAGGATAGCAGCCAGAAATACAAACAGCGAGCTGATACAAAGCGCAGGGAAGTGCAGTTTAATGTCGGGGATGAAGTTCTCACGTACTTACGCAAGGAACGATTTCCTAAGCGAGAGTACAGCAAGTTAAAGTTCAGGAAAATCGGCCCCTGCAAGATCATTCACAAATTTTCTGCGAACGATTACGAGATACAGTTGCCACCAGGGATTGGTATTTCCCCTATATTTAATGTGGCAGATCTGTTCCCTTTTGTTGTCGGTTCAGCAGATGATGCGGCGGCAGAGCCACCACGGGACACCCAATTGGAAGGAGACTTATGGACGAGACAGATGCCGAAGGCACCACCCGTCGAAATTGAGGGGATCTTGGACACACAGGTAGCAAAGCGTACACGGAGGAAAGAATATTTGAGATATTTGGTAAAATGGAGGAACCGTCCAGTAGAGGACAGTTCGTGGCTGACGGAGACACAAATTCAGAAGGCAGGCTACTCTGTTCAAGACCTCATGGAACGGAGCCATGACTTTTTGTCACCCCGGGAGCCTGATGCAGGAGCATCCAGCTCTGAGGAGACTTAAGAGGCTGACAGTCTCATGAAGAATTCAGAAACAAAATTGTCGTTCATTTTGACTAGGCAGGTGTTGGGCTTGTCAGTCATTTCATTTTACTTTTACTTAGTTTTGTTTTATCTGTTAAGAGAATTTAGGGGTTGTAGAGAAATACTGTTGCAATTATTTAGCAAACTGATAACAGGACAAAATAATAAATTAGTTCTGTGCAAGTTACAGTAGTTAGGATCAGTTTAGAACTGACAAAAAGCAGTTGTTTCTGTTAAGTTAGTTTTATTTCAAGAACAGTTCAAGGCATTGTATAAAAGGGGGTAAAGACATCATGGTAGGGGTTCTTCCCCCAAAAAGACGAAAGAGAGAAAGTACAGCAATCCGAATTTGCATCTATTTTAATAAAAATAGAACTTCAAGTCATTTTTTATCCATCACTGTAAACATAAACCTGTAATTAAGTTATTTCTTACTGTGAAATTAATTGCCAGATAAATTATTAGCATTATAGTGTTGCCATGTCAAATGATTTGTTCTAACAGAGCCGAACAAGCGCAGAAGTAAACTGAGTGGTGGCTACAGTAATACAAGTGGAAGAAGCAAGCGTTATTAAAAGGTCACAGGTCAGAGACGGTGAAGCAGCGAAAATCGTAAGAGTCTGTTTATCAGCGGAGGGCACAGGGAAGCGTTCCAAGAGAAATCACACGGACGAGTGAACCGACGTAAAACAAGCATGTACAGGTATTTCATAAACTGAAACCCTCATAATCCATTTCTATGGCTGAGTGAATAACGAAAAGAAAAGAACGAACATTGTAAATCATTTTATATATATATATGAACAAATACTGAATATGCAAGAATCGAAGCTACGCATTCTCGGATATAAAAGGATTTGTTTTACTTGTGAATAAGAACAAAGCAACAACCAATATAAACAGAGATTCGCTGCTGAAAAGGAAATCTTACATTAACACATAAATTCCGAGCCCAACTTCGGAAACAGGCAGATACAAGTGACCGAGGGTTTGAAATAACCCAGAACCACCCGACAACAGGAGGGTTCGAATTGGTCAACCGACTCTTTTTACAGAGGCAACCGAATACACCGAACTGTAAATTACCTCATTACATAGACGACAACAGTCTAAATCTCAGAGCAGACAACAGACGCAAAAACAAAAACCCGAAGGGGGTTTCTCACCGACAGCTCGTCGTGACACTGATATAACAACTTAAGAACAGAAAGGAGCCAAACCTCTACGACTCAGACTTCCCTATTGACGGAACTAATTAAATTTACAGAACCGACAACAAAGACATAATTTATAAACGGAAGGATGCTACCCGTGAACAGAGCATTCGAGTAACCAACGGAACGAGAGACCCCCGCCAGTGTCCAAGACGACACAGGTAGATCCCTGCCACAAACAAATACATGGGTCAATGCCCGAAATGAATATCTATAAAACGAAGTAATGAAACACGAACAAAAGACAAGGGTTTGAATAGAAGTTACCTGTGAGCGAACAAGGGTTCGAAGAAAACCTGAAGGCGTTCATACCTGTTGACCAGTGGCGGATGATCGTTAGAAAAGGAACGACGGCAAAGCCAGACCATATAACAGGGAATCGAACCTTACCTCAGGTGACCAAGCAGAGTTTTGGAGTGCAAAACAGTCCTTTACCAGAGGAAACAAACCAGTTAAACAGATAGCGAGAGCGCCAAGCTAAAACATAGAACCTGTGTCTAAAAGAAATCTAACTACCATATCGTATAAGAGAAACAGTTGTTGTTACAGGTTCCAAGAGCATATACCATAGCCGCGGAGCACCAGAATATACAGGTAAGACACCAGCGTTAGACCAGCACAAGAACCTCAGAGGTTCATCAAAAAAAATCACAGACAGAGCTTTCCAAAACAACGGCCGAGTGAGAATGAACAGGTAAGCGCGGGTAAGTGTGGAGAAAAGACGGAGCAACCGACAGGTGCAAGGTGACGACCGGGAAGTCCGGGATAAACCCTAAACCCACAACCGAGGTTTCGTACTTCACATTTAAGACAACATTAAATTGCGTCCAGGACACGATCATTTCCGAGAGGGAGCAAGGAACGGCGGGAGCCACCAATGTTTATGTTAGAAGATACTATTATATTGTAATGGAAGAGGTGAAAGAAACGATACGACATTGTGAACAATATCATGGTCATGGTTCCATATTTGAAAATGCATGAAAAATTGTTGGAGCCATAATGATAATAATAAAAATTCCAACATGCTTTTGAAAAAATCTAGCTAAATTTTTTGAAAAAGTGGATTATAGTTGTTAAGTTTTAGAATTTTGAGTGCCTTAATTTTGCACAGAAAATGATAGAAATTACAGCGTAATTTTGAGAAAATCCAGCTAATTTTTTTGAAAATGTCAATTACATCGGTCAAGCTTTAGTGTTTTGGGTACCCAAGCATTCATGATAGATGCTAAATCCATTTCCGCCATCCAAAAACAATTTAAACACTCTCACAATCAAATTTAGGAATGTGTTGCCTAGACAAAATTGTGACCTCTTTCGATAAGACTGGAAAAAAATTGGTCTACCTTTGTGTGGGAAACATGATTGAACATCAAAGTTTCAAATGAATGCATACACACATAGAGGATTATTATGGAAGATTCCTTCTTTAGAGAATCATAATATAAGCCATTTGATATTAAATGTCCTTAAAAACTAAAGCACAGAACTTGGGAGCTTCAAGGCCCAGGAATGGAATTTGGTATTTGGTAACATTTTACAAGGGAAACATGATTGAACATCAAAGTTTCAAACCAATGCGTACACGCAGAGAGGATTATTATGGAAGATTCCTTCTTCAGGGAATAGTAATATAAGCCATGAGGATATTAAATGTCCTTAAAAAATACAACACAGAACTTGGGAGCTTCAAGACCCAGGAATGGAATTTGGTAACATTTTTAAATGGAGTTTCCAATACAAACTGATGGGAATCACCCACAAGCTTTCAAGTTCATGGCCCCTAAATTTTTTCATTCTTGATAATGTTTTCTCACTCTTTCAATGTCAATTTCATGATGCTTCCAAAAAAAATTACAAAACAATTATATGTTTTAATTTCTATCTATGAAATAGCTACTCCATCATGAAGAACAGAGATTATTGCTACTCCATCATGAAGAATAGAGAACTTGTGAGCTTCGAGACCCATAAATGGAATTTGGTAACATTTTAAATCAAGTTTCCAATACAAGCTTTCTCAATCTGACAGAATCACCTACAAGCTTTCAAGTTCATGGGCCCTAAATTTTTCCATTCTTGATGATGTTTTCTCACTATTTCAATGTCAATTTCATGATTCTTCCAAAAAATATAAAACAGTTTTAAAGTGTTAGTTTTTATCTATAAATTAGCTATTTCATGATGGAGAATACACATTTGTTAGGTATTATTTGGCATTTCACATCATGTTGTATTATGAGGCATTGTGTAAGTAAAGAAACATTCTGAATCTAGTGTGAGGAGGACAAAGGAGTATTTAGTAGTTACAATTGATTGAGGGATGAGGCACATTGAAGAGTCATAGATAAGAGAGATGCATTGAAGATAATTTTGGTAGTACATCATGAGAAATTGTGTGAGGCATTTTTCCACCATTTGGTCATCTCAACATATTTGTTACTCTCTGAAACTAGCATTTGCCAGGTATGCTTGTCCACTAAAGTTTGTTATGTGATTCATTGTAGTGTTGTAAGTTACACTACATGGTTTCTTAAATTCTGATGTGGTTTTACTAATTGCCTATACGGTATGCTAAAGCCAAAATATTATAGCTTATGACATGATGTGTGAAGTTTACATTCCAGGATTTAGATATAGAAGAGTTTTGTTACTTGTTAACTATTGAATAGTTGGGTATACTAACATGCGAAGTTTACCTTCCAGGCTTTAGTTATAGAAAATAGTAGCTGGGTTTTGTTACTTGTAACTTGTTGAATAGTTGAGTATACTAACATAGTAAACTTTGATATACTATAGTATATATCATATTGCATTTCCAACAGATAGGAGGCATTTGATTGAAATAAAATTTAAATACTAAAATCTAAAGCATTCCTAGGAGACAAAATAGTTAAGAAATAGCCCACATTTTGATTGAAATAATAAGTAGAGTATACACATTTATAAGAAGCATAACATTCCAATATTGGCATTACATTTCAGTCAGTTTTGAATTTAACCAAATATATGTGGATTATATTCATCTATCATGAATGTATCTGAACATTGGTAAGTAATACCTTCAAACAGCGTATGAATGTAATATGAACATTGGTAAGTAATACCTTCAAATAGAGTATGAATGTAATTTGAACATTGGTGAGTAATACCTTCAAACAGTGTATGAATGTAATGTGAACATTGGTAAGTAATACCTTCAAACATTTTATAAATTGAAATATGATATATATCAATGCACCACTCACTATAAGATGTATTGTGATTTAGAATATTTTTTCATAATTATTTAATTTATAGTATTGCACCTCCCAGCCTGACGTTTCTTGTAAATTTGGAAGGAACTTTGTTGTTCTAAACCCTCATATCCACATTCCCAATGTTCCTGCATTCTAGATACTTGTGCAATGTGAAGAAAATTTGATGTTATAAACAATCATATCCACCTTCCCAATGTTCTGGCATTCTAGATGCTTGTGCAATGTAGCTATTATTTTATAACAACAATATTTCAAAGTACCATTTGGCACTACCAAGAGTGTCTAAGAGTACAAAAATAAAAAGGCCATCACATTCCCCTTGCAAGAATGTCTAAAGAGTACAAATATTAAAAAGCTATCACAGGCCATACAATGCACAAAATTTTAAGTAAACGTATGACAAATTTAGATGAATATATTACTGTAAGTGCTAGTATGTGGTTGGGAACATCATCATTTAGAAAGAAGAAACAAACAACAGAGCAAAAAGAGTCAGCAACTGTCTCAGTTCCCAAGGTTGAAGTTCAACAAATTAGATGTGTAGCCAACTCATTGAAATAGGATTTAAGTTTGGAATCATAATTTTAAGCCAAGTTCCCCAATTTGAAATAAGCAGCCACCTTCAACATGCACATAAATTCTATGGTGGACTGGGCAAGATTACAAGAAAAATGTGTATGTATTAAGAATAATTGATGATATAGCCGTGGGTTTTTCTCAATGGTGATATTCAGCAACATTTCATTGTATTATTCCCATACAAGGGGAGGCCACACTTGTTGCCGAGTTAATAAAAAATTGTTGATATAATCACCTTACTTACAATGACAATAACCACTCTTACACTAGTAGCACATAAAATCATATCTAAACACCAGTACACATGAAGTTTATTATATCATAGTAAATGTAACCCGCATGTCTAATTCAATTCCATTACCAGTAGTTCATTCTATCAATTTGTGATGCTTATATGACATATATTGTCTAAAATGACGCAAGCATAAAAGTTCAATGCAGTGCTGCAAGCCTCCTGGTCTAGTTGAACTCATTCTGTCAATTTGTGATTCTTATATAACATATAGTCTTTAAGGAGGCAATCAAGAAAACTTTAGTACAGTCCTGTAAGCCTCCTGCTTTAATTGACATTCCATTCATTTACATTCCAAGGAAAATTGTAAAGTTATAACTAAAATTATAAGTTGGTTTGGATGGCCTAAAACCCGACATATCAAATCAGTAAAGGTAATTACTAAAATTCAGGTTATAAAGTCCCAAAGCCGTTGGCATTGCTCCACTATGAAAATTATTGATCTTAGTGAAACCGCATATTTATGATACAAAGAAAGTGTAGATACAATATGATCTTTGGATGATAAGCCTTCAGCTAAAGGCTAAAGTGTCAACACATCCTTAGCCTCAAATATCTCTAAATAGAATGGACACAATAAGCTTTAGAACATGGCATTCACTAAACTCGTACTTTGAAACCAATTTCAAAGTATTCTCAGTTATTAACTTGCATATGTACAAGCATACAGTGCAACAAGGTAAGTATAAACAGGGCAGGCCACAACAGAAAAGGTTTGAAGCTGATGCAGCTTCTCCTGATTACAGAGCCTCTCTTCACTTTGTCTGTTGTATGATAAGTACATCTAGAAAAGCTAGCAAATTGATCAATTGGAAGTCGAATAGTTCTACTGGTGTATCCTGGCACCCCAAGATGATGGTTGAACTGTATCTCTAACATTAGCTCTCTGCTTTAAATTGTAGATCTGGTCTTCCCATCTTGATTATCATTCTTCTTTTGCAAGTTCCTTCTAGAGGACAAGTAAAATAGTCAAAACAAAATAGCAAGAATTATATGTGTCAGCCACACATTTATCATGCTAAAGAAACCGCTAGCTAGCACATTATACAAGTCATGGATCACAACACAATACCAAACAACACCCACGTCATGACATGCATAAAAAAGAGGTGAATGAAGTTTTCCAGTCATTTCTTATAATACAAACCTAACATAAGATAGTTCCAGATTTTGAGATCCAAAGATACACAAATTCAAAATCAAACTAAGCCTCACAAACAAATATTTCAAATGCAATCGAGCATACCATTACATTTCCTCAAAGAGCTATTTAATCCTAATCCACATCTGAAACCATTAACAACTGACAACCAATGCAACATAAATGTCTGCCAAATCATGGAAATACATGTAAACAAAGAAAACTACTATGCTAGGCATACTAAGCGGCCTGGAGTGCTTTGATTTTTGTTCACCTTAAAACTGTTAGCAGTTTGACGAAGTGTATTCAAAACAATAGAATGAAGTTGTTTGAACAATAAAAATTGTGTCTATTTCCATATAGATCAAACTCTATGAAATTGACACAAGCAGAGTCACAAATGCTTTGCTAAACAGAATGCAGTCTTCATGAATTAAAAACCAATGTTGCTATAGACCCCAAAATTGGCTCCCCTGAAATAGAGATTTCCACTAAAGATCATTATGAAGGACTGCAAGCCCAGAAAAAAACCATCTACAACACTAATATGATTTCACTTACTATCATATGCCTGCAACTCTTTCAAAGATACCAATGTTTCAATACTTGGCAGCTCCTCTACATTTTTGCACCGACTAATTTCCATCACTTGAAGTTTTGGAAGACTAGAAAGCCCTGTTATTTTCCTCAAGTTAGAGCTATTAGTCAATTCTAGTTTTATCAGATCTTTGGCAATGTCCCGACCTCCACCAGATGATTACAAAACCTAAGGGAGACATATTTAAGGATGGCGCAGACACCTATGGCAAATGATACCTCTGATAATTTCATGTTATAAACTTCTAAGACTTGCAGCCGAGACATGCAGTTGTCATTGGGATATTCTAAATTATTCAATTTTTGCAACCGGCAATTCAATACTCTCAACTCAGTCAACTAAGTCAACAGTCGAATAGTCATCAGCAAATGTTTCAATTCACTGCAATTCTCGAGCCTTAATTCCTTTACAATCTTCAAGTTACCAAGTGAAAGTGGTAGATTGTCCAGCGAAGGCCGCCTTATTTCCAGAACTTCTAAATCGCCCAAGTCTCCAATTTCATTTGGAAATTCTTTTATGTTTGTACCCCTAAGATCTAATTTTTTTAGGTACTTTTGATATGCTATTTGCGGAGGTAATATTTCAATGTTCTTACAATAGGAAACATATAAACATTCAAGTATGCTGATGTTTCCCAGTGTTTCACTAGAGACAGTTAAATTATAGCACCAACTCAAATCAAGATATTTAAGACGAATTAAATTACCAAAAGAACCTGAAAGCATATGAAACTATAGGGAGTGAGACAAACCTATGTATTTCATGTTTATTAAATTACCGAAAGACTTTGGAAGCACCTGCAAATGAGAAGAGTGAGACAGATCGATGTAATCCAAGTTTATTAAGTACCCAAAGGAATCTGGCAGTGACTTTAGATTTGGGCAACTTGTTAACTCCAATCGTTTCAATGACACCAAATGAAAAAATTCATTCAGAAAATTTTTAAGATTAATCTTATGGAGGACAATCAGTTAGAGGTGCGTAAGGTGCCCTATTGATTTTGGTAACTTTGAAAGGGGAGAATAAATAACTAACTGTCGCAACAGCAAAGGTGCCTACAAAATGTTCCAGGGTTTTAATCGTAACAAAGAATTCGACAATTAGCTTCTGCAAAACCATTTAAATTCATTGCAGATCCTACTATGCAAAATAAATAACGAATAAACACATACTTTAAATCACCAACATTTTATTTACATGATATCCGGATTGCCACAATGATTTCAATTTCTTCCCCCGCACTTCTAAAACCCTAAGATTCTTCATAGGTGTCCAAGAAGGTAGAGAAAACCAGGGGTATTCATCCTAGCGAAGCCATATAAGGTTTGGTAATCGCGAGATAGTCAAACCTTGGAAGTGGATAGGGTCGGCTAAAGGCATGCAAGCAAAAGAGTTCCTGGGACTATTGTGCATCAAGGCCTGTTAATTTATAAATCAATGTGTTTTGAACTCCCGAATCTATGACAACAGTTTTGTCTCTAGATGTAATCAAAATTAAGCTATCTGCCCTGAGTACACTTTGAACCGACAAAAATGCATCCAGCTGATTTGCCTGATCTATGTCATCAAAAATTGTGAAAGCATTAGAACATGAGAGATTTCTTTTAAGAATCTATATGCCTTCATAGATGTTGTCTATATGAATATCAAAGTGAGTCAAGCTATTGAGAAGTTCACTCTGCAAATGATGTAATGAACCTTTATTTGCATTTTCCCTGATATCCCATAAAAAGTAAGATTTGTTGTAATCTGACCTCTTCCTGTTGAAGAGTTCTTTCACCAGGGTTGTCTTTCCAACCTCGCCCAACCCAATAATCTCCACGATCTAAGCCTTTCCACTCTCCTGCTGCTGCTGCAACAGGACTCTATTTTCAAAATCCTTCACCTTTTCCTTCAAAGCAGTTCAATATTTGGCGACATTGAATATCGATTTTTCACCTATTTCAACACACATTCAACCACTTGATCTAGCAACTCCCCTTCGTCTCTGGTTATTCACAAGAAAATAAATACAGCTAATGAGAAACATTAACCTATGTATATATAGATTCTCAATTATTCAATATTTGCAACCAGCAATTCAATACTCTCAACTCAGTCAACTGAGTCAACAGTCAAATAGTCACCAACAAATGTTTCATTTCATTGCAATTCTCGAGCCTCAATTCCTTTAAGATCTTCAAGTGACCAAGTGAAAGTGGTAGACTATCCAGTGAAGGGCACCCTATTTCCAGAACTTCTAAATCGCCCAAGTCTCCAATTTCATTTGGAAACTCTTTTATGTTTGTACCCCTAAGATCTAATTTTTTTAGGTACTTTTGATATGCTATTTGCGGAGGTAATATTTCAATGTTTTTACAATAGGAAACATTTAAACATTCAATTGTGCTAATGTTTCCCAGCGTTTTGCTAGAGACGGTTAAATTATAGCACCAACTCAAATCAAGATATTTAAGACGAATTAAATTACCAAAAGAACCTAGAAGCATCTGCAACTGTAGGGAGTGAGACAGACCTATGTATTTCAGGTTTATTAAATTACCGAAAGACTTTGGAAGCACCTGCAAATGAGAAGTGTGAGACAGATCAATGTAATCCAAGTTTATTAAGTGCCCAAAGGAATCTGGCAATGACTTTAGATTTGGGCAACTTGTTAACTCCAATTGTTTCAACGACACCAAATGACAAAATTCATCTGGCAAAGTTTTAAGATTAATCTTATGGAGGACAATCAGTTCGAGGTGCTTAAGGTGCCCTATTGATTTTGGTAACTTTGAAAGGGGAAAATAAATAACTAACCCTCGCAACAGCAAAGGTGCCTTCAAAATGTTCCAGGGTCTTAATCGTAAGAAAGAATTCGATGATTAGCTTCTGCAAAACCATTTAAATTCATTGCAGATCCTACTGTGCAAAATCAATAACGAATAAACACATACTTTAAATCGCCAAAATTTTACTTACCTGATATCCGGATTGCCACAATGATTTCAATTTCTTCCCCCGCACTTCTAAAACCCTAAGGTTCTTCATAGGTATGCAAGAAGGCAGAGAAAACTAGGGGCATTTATTCCAGCGAAGCCATATAAGGTTTCGTGATCGTGAGATAGTCAAACCCTGGAAGTGGATAGGGCTAGCTAAAGGCATGCAAGCAAAAGAGTTCCTGGGACTATTGTGCATCAAGGCCTGTTAATTTATAAATTGATGTGTTTTGAACTCATGAATCTATGAGAATAGTTTTGTCTCTAGATGTAATCAAAATTAAGCTATCTGCCTTGAGTACACTTTGAACTGACAAAAATGCATCCAGCTGATTTGCTTGATCTATGTCATCAAAAACTGTGAAAGCATTAGAACATGAGAGATTTCTTATAGGAATCTATATGCCTTCATAGGTGCTATCTATATGAATATCAAAGTGATTCAAGCCATTGAGAAGTTCACTCTACAAATGATGTAATTAACGTTTATTTGCATTTTCCCTGATATCATATAAAAAGTAAGATTTACTGTAATCTGACCTCTTACTGTTGAAGAGTTCTTTCGCCAGGGTTGTCTTTCCAACCCCGCCCAACCCAACAATCCCCACAACCTGAACCTTTCTACTCTCCTGCTGCTACTACAACAAGACTCTATTTTCAAAATCCTTCACCTTTTCCTCCAAAGCAGTTCAATATTTGGCGACATTGAATATCAATTTTTTCACCTGTTTCAAAACGCATTCAACCACTTGATCTAGCAACTTCCCTTCGTCTCTGGTTATTCACAAGAAAATAAATACAGCTAATGAGAAACTTTAACCTATGTATATCTAATCAGCGTGAAGTATTACAATACTGAGAGGGGAGGGTTGAGATCTCAGCCATTATATGCGCCCAGATTGAAACCCTTATTTATGCAACACGAGAAAGGGAATCTCTCCAGGTTTGAATGTTGGTGGAGTCATATCGCAGTTTCCCTTCACCGGTTTGCGTGATTTCTAAGTTGCATAGCTCTTGAGCATACACTCCATATTTTCCCTGTGACAAACAAAGATCATCTGGTTTTACACCGTAAAACACCGAAATAATAGGAGCCTTCGACTCCAACATCAGGAAGAGCTCATTCAAACGTGAAGTTGATGCTGCATATATACGAGAGAAAATAGCCACATGGACTGAGGTGGTTCTAATGGCAGCTTCTATTTCGGAAGAAAAATTCCCCCCTCATACAATTCTGGTCGATCCAAAAAGACTCGGATTTTGTGTAAACGAAGGCGATGGTAGAGATGTCTAGCCATGGTTTTCTTAACATCTGGCCCTATGTGATTGATAAATACATCACAATAGAAGTTGCGATTGTTGTGGAAATTACACGAGGTGGAGGTTGTTGTTGCAACCGCGGAGGACAAGGCGTCAATTGCAGAAACTGCAGGACGAAGATTGTGAGAACGAGGAGGCAAACTTTCAATTTCTATCTTGATTTCAGTTTCAAGAGGGTTTTGGGGGAATGAGGATATAGGGGATGCCATTGCCAATACCGATTCGACTATAAAAACAGAAATTGGAGCTCGTAAACTAAAATAGCCATTAACTCCACAAAACCGTAAATGGAAATAGCTATAAACTCCTCGAACTCTCCCGGAAGCTCGATGCACAAATGTCAAGTGGAGAGTGAACTATCAACCTAATTAACTAATAACTAATATGACTAGCAATTGTCCCAAAAGGTACAAAGAGAGGCCTATAGACTGATTGAGAAAATCATAGTTACATCTCTAAGGTATCCAGCAAAGACATTTAGTAAAAAGTCTTGACTTCAAGGTCCCAAGTTAGCAATTCAAAAAATATTTATGTAGGTCTATAACTAGGGTCTCTCACACCACCAATTATTCCACATTATTAAGTCAATCTGGGATCGTTTAGTTCTTTCAAAGAGTAACTCAATCCGAGGCTGTTTTGCCCAAGTAATGCTCGGTAGTATAGTGCTCTAATGAATTGAAAGGAAACAGATACTAAACTATAACTGAATCAACTCAAGGATAAAATCACACAAATCAATCTGATCAGTCAAGGGTACGGAACCAATAACCCTTCCCTTTAGAAACTGATAAAGAAGAAAACCAAAGCAGAGGCTTATGGATCTGGGAGTCAGGCAACGTCTTGCTGGCTCACAACAGTCTTAGGCCTGCTATCACTCGAAAGTAACAAAAGCAAATAAGCAAAAGTAAATGGAACAGCAATTATGAAATGGAACAGCAGGAATTAAATGGAACAGCATAGGTAAATGGAACAGCATAAATAAATGGAACAACAGTAATCAAAACAGCATAAATAAATGGAACAGCAAACAGGAAACGTCAATCATATGGAACAGCTAACTCAATTGGAACAGCAAACGCAAGGGAACAGCAATCTTAAACAGATGCACACATTCTAAGCTATTACAACAATTTGAAAGTAATGTATGACGTGACTATTTCTGAACAGAGTGATATTGTCTTCAAATCTCGTGAACATGTATTTTATATGAATCCAACGATAATACCAGTCATACCAATATCGGGATGCAAGTCAGAGAAATTCACTTTAGATAATACAGAGACATGAATGAAGAAACTTATTCAGATTCAGAAACTAACTGAAGAGCATAGTCTATCATGTAAAAGATATATCAGATTGCTGGAACAAAGGAAATAATCAAACCACACTAATCACCGTAT
>APFE030273131.1:825-14433 GCA_000404065.3 Pinus taeda | reverse complement strand
TTAGATGGTTTACTGTAATGTGGAATATTTTGGAAATTCACTCTATATTAATTATCATATAATTTATGGTGTAGCAATACAAAAATTCTTAAAACCTATTATCATACTTGCTATTATAAATGTAAAACTAAAAGTCTAATATATAATTTTATGTGCAAATACAAATAATTTTAAAACATTTTTTTTATCATTTTCAATATTATAAATTATACCTTTGAATGATTTAAAACATTGGAAAAATAATATATTTAAATATATGTAAGAGATATATTGCCTAATTTTATTTTTTGGTAACTACGTTTTAAATCATAGCTACCAAATGTGGCTGCACTGGCCCGAAAAATTCGAAAATACGATAGTATGATTTGGTTCCGCTGCGAATTCGGAAATTACAATTTTGGTACGATATTTAAAAAAAAATAAAAAATTATAATGAATTGTAAATAGTAGGTTGAAAATATTACAATTAGATGGAATTAGGAAATAATTTTTTTATGAAAAAAAATTATAATAAAGTGTAAATTGTAGATTAAGAATCATATTACAATTATGATGGAATTTGGTAAAGTGTTTTTAATAATATAAAATTTAATATTTAAAAATAGAAATTTCTATATTATTTAATTTTATAAAAATTATTCCTTATATAAATTTAATTATTTAAATAGAAATTTCTAATATTATTCAAAACATTAAAAGTATAAATTTCCAATTTAAAAAAAAATGTAGTTACCATCTAAAATTGTTAATAAAAAGTTTAATACTTAAATAGAAATTTCTACATTACTCAAAACATTAAAAACATAATATTCAATATTAAAAAAATTGCAGTTACGATCTAATTTGGTAAAGGATTTTTGTTAATAAAAAATTAAATATTTAATGATTAAAAATAGAATTTTCTATATTAAAAAAGTATAGTAAATAGTAAGTTGCATATTAAAAAAATTACAGTTGTAAAAGACAATAAATTTTATATTAAAATGTTGTAGAAAATAGTAAGTTTATACTAGTTAAAAATAATTATTCCTTATAACAAAGAATAAAAAATTTTATTTATAAATATTTATATATAATAATCCATTTTTTTCTATTTGAATTTCATACTTCTCTTCTTTCCCATAGTAAAGAAATCGAAACCATGAATTAAAGTTTGGGTGTGCTTCTACCTACACTCTAAACAACCCTTTGAAAAATCTACAAAGAGACATTTAGGTTGTTTTAGTTATTAATTAATAATGTTATCATTTTTAAGCCTTATATTAAAATTTGGGATTTGATTGAGGGATTTTTTAAATATACTAAAATTTAAGATAGATTTGACTAAGTGATTTTTTTTTAAATATATTGTAAATATAGATTTACTTTTTTTAATTTTCAAAATAATTTAATTTTAGAAGATCTATATTTTCAATTTTTTTTCCATATTATATTTTAAGTAATCAAAGTTTTTCTATATTGAATCAAATTCAAATTATATTCAAATTCGAATTTGGTAACTATGTTTTACACGCAGACAGATGTCCTCAAACAGAGACAGTTGAGTGTTTTACAAATAAGCATTCTTTTATGGACAAAATTACGCACAACAGAGCAGCCATAAATATTAAAAAGTTCATAAAAGAGCTAATTAAAAATTCGCATATTCCCACATTCCATTATAAAAGCATGAATAAACATGTTTATGTCTCCACCAAATATGATGAGAATTTTTGGTGTTCACAATGAGTCGTTCCGTCCCTACAAAATTTATTATATGGTCAGTTATTCTGACATCTCTTAGCGTTCACATTTAGTCACTGTTAAACCTATTTATGTTCACACTAATTTATTCGCTGTTAAACCTCTTTATGTTCACACTCGTATGGTCGTGGCAAAAGCTCTTTATGTTCACACTTATACAGTCATTGTCAAATCATTTTACGTTCACATTTAGTCGTTCCTAATAAAGAAAATGTACCATCACCCATTCTTAAAGGTCTTCATATTCGCATTTAGTCGTTGCGAAAAAGGAAGCCAAATGTATGGTCACTCATTGATAAGCTTACCGTTATAGAGTCATCGGTGTGTACATTACGGAGTTTTCAGAAGTACAATAAACGCTTTAGCTTCGCATTTGGTCATAATAACTAAAATTAAAGTTAAGTTTACACATAAGTTTATTTTCAAATTAGATTTTTAAAATTTTAATTCAATTAGCATTCTTTTATGAAATCAACTCTCTTTCTTGTCGAACTATTATCTTTATGCATCGTCCGATTATATGTTAGACGATTCAAAAAGGCTGAACTATTGGATCACAAAAAATAGTTATGAATTCGTTTCAGGGATTCGAATCGCATAGGTAAAGCCCCGTCTGCAAACTTTGGGAGTGAGCTCTTCAATGCAGTTGTCAAAAAAGGGAAACTGAAGGAAGCATACATTTTGCCAGAGGTGATTACTAAGAAGGGATATGACAGAGCCAAGGCCGACATCTAGTCCTGCGGAGTCATATTGTTCATGCTCGTGGTAGGCTACTTGCCTTTCCACGATGCAAATTTGATATTGATGTATAGGAAAATCTAAAGGGGGATTTCAAATGCTCGTCCTGGTTTTCCTCTGAAGTTCAGTGTTTGGTTGTCCGGCTACTAGACCCTAACTGTAAGGACCTGCAGCCCTTGACTCGCCCACCAGGTGAAGTGCGACCGCGACCGGTGAAAGGCACGTGGGTGGAATGAAGTGCGACTGTGGTTGAACATGTATGCGAGCTGAGACTTGTGAGAAGGCGTTGGGGAACAATGCAAAGGCATGAAGGAGGGCGAGTTGATGTTTATGCGCGTGGTGGCATGGTGATAAAGGTATGGAGGCTGACCAACGATCGTGTGAAGCCAACGGAGGATGGGAGCATGTGTAGGAAGGCCGACTTGAAGTTAAAAGCTTTTGCGATGGAGCAAGGGCATGGGAGAGGTCAGCTAGGCAAGCCACGACCTCCCCCTACAACGCATATATATTGAAGTGCGTTGGAACTCATTTGGACGTCTCATTCGCTCATCGCTCAATGAAGAAGAGGTGCATGGAACAAGTATAGCCGCAGCAAGAAGGAAGTCGCATATGGTGATGCGCCCTTCCTTGGGCGAGGCTACACGGAGAAGAAACGCACATCTTGGTTTTGGGTGAAGGGCGTGGGCAGGTGTGCCCGGCAGTTCAGTGAGGCGTGCAAGGGTGTGTGGCGCCCGATGGTTGGGTGAGGTGTGCACAGGTGTGTGGCGCCCGGTTTGTGAGACAACTTGGCACGGGTTCTTGGGTGACTCGGGTGAGCGCCCGCCCGTCGTGCAAGTGTGCACAGTGACTTGGTGAAGTGTTGAGATTGTGAACGGAGGTGTGTCTCGGGCAGAAGCACCCATGTGTGACGACTTGGAGATGCGCCCAAGTTGGGAAAACAACACGATCATGTGAAAAGGTGAACAAAGGGTTGGTGAGTCGTGCGGCGACCGTGCGGAGGTGCCGATGAGCTGGGCAACCGAGTTTGTTGAAGTTGTGAAAATTGGCTAAGTGTAAATTTGGGGTTTCCCAAGATTTAACTCGTACTTTGTAAAAGTAAAGATTGTATAATATATTGATTCAGGGAGACTCATTGTAGGGAGTTGCCCCTCCCTTTATACTATTGTGCATTTCTCTTGTATAATGTTGTTGATAATGAATGTGTATGGGTATTCATTGGTATAAAGGAACACATTAATAATACTTGGTTACGAAACACAAACTAAGTAGGAAAAGTGGAATGTTAGGCATAGTATACAATCGTAAGTATTGGTGAAAAGAAAATGATTGGTAGTGTCGCACCTCGCTATAAGCGGTTGAAAGACTATCGCAGGTGTAGGGGTGTGACAGTTGGTATCAGAGCTCGGTTGGAGCTGGTTAGAGCAAGGTTGCTCGTGACAAATTGACAGTGGAAGCAGGTACTTGCAAGTGAAGGAAACTGATTTCACATATAGGTGGAACAAGGGCTGCTTCATGGTTGCAGGGAACTTGGTGAAGCTGGTGAATGATGAAATAGGTTTAGCAAGGGTGAAGCTTAGTGCTTGGGCCAAGCTAAACGAGAAGGCATGGCCAAGCTCTTGCTTACCTTATACAGGTTGAAGCGGATGAAAAAGGAGAATCACCGGATTCAATAAAAGCTTGTAGTCTTGGAAAAGAATGTTGAAGACGAGCTTCTTCAACTTGGATGGACAATGGAGCAAGCTGAAGTTGCAGATTGTGCTCACAAGGAAGAGGAAGTCGTGATAATTGAAGATGTTGGAGACATGACCATGATGGAGGATGAGCTTGAGATTGATCAAGTTGGACCAGGATCGTGCAGTTTGCAAACATGGATGGATGAGGACACTCCCATGGAGGAACCTCATGATGATGATGATGTAGGTACTATTGATACTTGTGTTTCACTTGAGCATTTGGAAAATGGACCGTATGCAGGGAAGGGCAAGGCCAGTTTGCCGATGCAGGGGAACATCTTACCATGGATGTCTATGATGAGACCTTGTATGGAGAAGCAAGGATTGTTAACTATTGCACGACTTATTGGGGTTGTTTGTGACCTTATGGTAGAAGGTGAAAAGGCCCGTGACAAGGGAGGAACATGATGATCGTTGCGGAGGATTGGGTCATGCTTTAGCCACATGGATAATTAGCTAAGTGCCCGACATGACTCATGGACAGGTTGAAGGGCACACACTTGAGGTTGATGATGCTTGGGTGGACTTCTCATTGCCGAGACCAAGAGCAAGTCTTGGTGGAACCTTTAGTGGGGAGCTATGATGGAAGGGACTCGTGATGATGATATGGTTGGGTGATCGAGTTCACTAGACTGAAGATTACAGAGTTGGATGAGGATGACCGATTGTTATGATGGGTCTACTTGGTTGGACTACATGAGCAACTTAGTCATGGATATCAGGTTGGAGACATGGAGCTTGGTAGTCTTATGCAGGGACATTATGCAGGTGCACTTGTAGATATGTCACTTATGGGCATCTAATGAGGAGTGTCGAGGCAGGGGTGTTGTGTAGATGGATTTGCTGATGTGACATGGAGATGTTTTACTTATGAGCCGATGGAGAGGTTGTGCACTCTTGTACAACAAGGCCATGGACTTGGATGGATTTGTGAGCAGAATGGAGCATTCCTACTACATGGAGAGCTGAGGCATCCTACAGAGACCTTTGGGCCGAGACTCGTATACTTGCTAAGATGTTGTTTGGAGATGACTCATGGAGCTCATGATGACATGAGGTTGTGACTTCCAAGGAAACTTCATATGGTGGACTTGGAGGATCTGATGCATTGAGGAGCTGAGGTCAAAGACTTTGATGCAGGATGGGGTGCATACTTTCAAGTACATGTATGGGAATGGCTTGAAAGAGTGACTTGATGTGGAGGATCGATATGGGACACTTTGGAGTGATGGAGTTATGATGATGTTGGTGGCAACACTTGGGCATGGGTTGAGCAGAGACTTAACCACTTTTGACACATGGGAGCTGATTGATCTATGATCATGGGAAGCACATGGATAGATGAAACAGGTGTATTCTTGTTTCTATGATAGACTTGAGGAATGGCACATTGTAGATATGGAGGTTGCTTCATGGACCTGGATGTGGCACACCGAGAGTTGGAGGTTGATGAGATGGTCTCTTCATATTGAAGAGGCACACATATGGATAATGTTGGGATAGATGTGGCTAGTTTTATGCAGCACATTGGTACCAAACATCATGGACAGCATGTTGCAGATGAGATGAGGACTACTTCATGGACCTGAGCATGGCTTACTTGTATGGAGATGGATTCTTGATCGAGTTTAGGATGTGAGAGGATGTTCTGAGAAACAACTGGTGATGACATGAGGATGTACATTCTCATGGTTTGAGCGTGACAGTTGGATTAGCTACCCAACTAGTTCAAGTCATGAGGGCATGCGGTGTGCAGAGAGATGTGTTATCATTGTGTTGGAGTATCATGGTAGCAGTTCACATGAGGATGACACATGATGAGGTCGACACGATATGTTGCAGGAAGCATGTATCTTGATATGGAGGGCCAACCTTCCACGATGGGGAGCAGCCTGTGGAGATTGTAATAGGGTGGTCGATGGTCATGGATTGAGATGATTTTCGATGTATGACATATCGATGGATGTATACCTTGGTATGGTGATCTTGGTGACAAATGGTTGCTCAGGCGAGACATGATGGAGACAGTGGTTCTACATATGTTGCAAGGATGTTTGTAGTATGTGGAGGAGTTGACATCATGGTTGATCTTGGTGGATGACTACCACGATGGTATGTTGTTGAGGATGAAAACGAATTCAGGTGGAGGAGGATGTAAGGACCTACGGTCCTTGACTCGCCCATCGGGTGAAGTGCGATCGCGACCAGTGAAAGGCGCGCGGGTGGAATGAAATGCGACTACAGTTGAACATGTATGTGAGCTTAGACTTGTGCAAAGGCGTTGGGGAATAATGCGAAGGTATGAAGGAGGGTGAGATGATGTTTATACGCGTGGTGGCATGGTGATAAAGGTATGGAGGCTGACCAACGATCATATGAAATCGACGGAGGATGGGAGCATGTGTAGGAAGGCTGACTTGAAGTTAGAAACATTTGTGATGGAGCAAGGGTGTGGAAGAGGTCGGTTGGGCAAGCCACGACCTCCCCTTACAACTCATATATGTTGAAGTGCATTAGAACTCATTTGGACATCTCATTCGATCATCGCTCAATGAAGAAGAGGTGCGTGGAACAAGTATAGCGGCAACAAGAAGGAAGTTGCATATGGTAATGCGCCCATCCTTGGGTGAGGCTACACGAAGCAGAAACTCACATCTTGGTTTTGGGTGAAGGGCGTGGGCAGGTCCGCCTGGCGGTTGGGTGAGGCGTGCACGGGTGTGTGGTGCCCAATGGTTGGGTGAGGCGTGCATGGGTGTGTGGCACCCAATTTGTGCGACGACTTGGCACAGGTTCTTGGGTGACTCAGGTGAGCACCCGCCCATCGTGCAAGTGTGCACAGTGACTTGGTGAAGTGTTGAGATTGTGAACGAAGGTGTGTCTCTGGCAGAGGCGCCCGTGTGTGGCAACTTGGAGACACGCCCAAGTTAGGCAAACAACACGATCGTGCGACAAGATGAATAAAGGGTTGGTGAGTCGTGTAGCGACCATGCGAAGGTGCCGATGAGATGGGAAACCGAGTTTGCCGAAGTTTTGAAAACTGGCTAAGTGTAAATTTGGGGTTTCCCAAGATTTAACTCGTACTTTGTAAAAGTAAAGATTGTATAATATATTGATTCGGGCAGACTCATTGCAGGGAGTTTCCTCTCCCTTCATACTCTTGTGCATTTCTCTTGTATAATGTTGTTGACAATGAATGTGTATGGATATTCATTGGTATAAAGGAACACATTAATAATACTTGGTTGCGAAACACAAACTAAGTAGGAAAAGTTGAATGTTAGGCGTAGTGTACAATTGTAAGTATTGGTGAAAAGAAAATGATTGGTAGTGCCGCACCTTGCTATAAGCAGTTGAAAGACTACCGCAGGTGTAGGGGTGTGACACTAACCCTCCGACGAGGATCACCGTTCCACAGTCCATGGAGGTTTCTTGGTTCTGTTGGGGCTTCAAGCTCCCGCAGGATGACAACATTGTCGATGTTAGACAACTCGAAGATGTTGACTTGGTCTTCGCCTCCCCTAAGCCGACCTACCAGAATGCTAACTTGCCTGAACACCTTAGACATAATTTCCCTCTCGTCGAGGTTCCATATTTTCTTAATTTTTTTACCCTATTCCTACTAGATTGTGGCCTAGCCCAAGTAGTAAAGTGATTGGTCTTCTATTAAGTTAGATGATGCTGAGTGTAAATTCTAAGTGACTTTTACTATAGATGCGCCCCTCACAACCTTGTAGCTTAGCTAAAAAAATCTATAAAAATCATTCTCCAAACTAAAAAGAAATAAAATATATACCTTTGTATAATCGCGGTACTCTGTAATCCTTACACGCAATATAAGGAAACCGAAGTGGGGGTATCTGAAAAAGTTGCACAAAGCGATAAAACTATCTGAAGCTACTCTACTCTATGGAGACATGAATACCATTTCATTGGGCCAAGGCCTTAAGGTTGGTCATTCAATTGAAATTTTTTTCTATAACAAGATTAATACATTATTACATTGCCAAGCAACTTTTATTTCTTGCAAGGGAGTGTCGTTTAAAATTTTTTGAGATGGAAACTAGTCACTAACTGGTAGGCATCAAACTTATGTTGAATATGCAGGCAACAATATATTGTACAAATAATTCTGGTGTATGTGTTTCCTTTCTCAACAACGTCCACAGGAATGTGTGATTTCATCTATGAGGACATTAGTGAATGTGGTTTTCCTTGATGCATCCAGTTGGGCATGGATGATATAGTTTGCTAAGAGAAGCCTCTACTACAATATGAAGTACAACAGATTTCAAATTCAAATAGTCATCCAAAGTATTGTAAATTTGATGAGAGATTCTTGCATAAGCTTTGACTTCAAAAGGCTTGGATGTTTGCACTGAAACTATGTGGGTGTTGTTTTTTTTCGGGTGGCGGGGAAAGAGGGGGATTATATGCACCATGATTCGACATCATGTTGAGGCAAAAAAAATCCATCTCCACCATTGTTCCACTAATGAGAAAATTGTAGACATCTTCACCAAAGCGCTTAGAAGAGAAAAGCTTGAACAATTCAGAACGATGCTTGGACTCACCAACATCCCTTCAGATTAAGGGGGGGAATGTTGACACCTAATCATCAAGATTGGGTGAATAAGTTTAACTAATGTAAATAAATAATAATAAATATGAATAGTCACCAGAAGATGAAGTGAATAGTCTCTCCCTCATGTATATAATAAAGACAACCCTAAATGAATAAATGTGAACTGATTTGGAGGAGTTACTGCCTGGCCTGACAATGTTGACACCTAATCATCAGGATTGGGTGAATAAGATGAATAGTCACTGGGAGATGAAGTGAATAGTCTCTCCCTCATGTATATAATAAAGACCAACTTGAATGAATAAATGTGAATTGATTTGGAGGAGTTACTGCCTGGCATGACATGGTATCAAAGCCAACTCCCAAAATTAATTTTGGTGTAACTCCTAATGTTAGTTTCCTGCCTATATTTTGCCTGGTTTCCTGAACCCAACTCCAGGCAATGTCATATACATTTTTGAACATATGCATTTTGACATTTCCTCTGAATATTCGCCTACTTCAAAGAATCGTAGTGACTGCTGTGGGATATGAAGCTTTGATATAATATTCCTTTTAAAAATCTACTACTGGCCTGCTATCATATGCATTTTAACATATCAACGATGCTCTCTCCCTCACCATGCTGCTCCCTCCATTTCAATGAATTTCATAAACATCTGAACGCTGCTGAATTTGTTTTTGACATAACACTCACCCTGTAACTCTCGCTAGTTTACGCCCCAACCTTGACATCTGTTTTCTTCTAAGCATCCATGGCCAAGTTCAACTCAGATTGCTCCATCATGGACTGAACAAACTATGTTGTAGGACACAGGGGCACGCGTATGAGTACTAATCAAAGTGACTCATTCTGGTAAGCGACAACAAGGGATGGAAGCGTTAATATGTGATTTCATTGGCAAAAATTGTAGGCCTAAAGCTTGCATGACTAACTGAGAATATCCAGTTCCCGTGACATCTATATATGAATTAGTTCTCGTCCAATTTCTACTGTGGATTTTGCATACAACATTGGTACATTGATATATCTATAAATGAATTAAGACTATAGCATGATTTTTTAATATTATTGTTGAACATGTTGGGGCTGAATACGGTAGAGAGCAGATAGATCCCATCTAATTTCTTATTGGAATTTCTATACGCTGAGGTTTGGGTACGTTTCAGTGCCTTGGCTAAATCAAATTTTGTTCGCTAGAGTAGCTATTGGGTTTGATTTGATTGGCTAGAGCTTTAGGCAAGGCTGTTCTTACAAATTATTTGTTGATTGTTTTGCACGTAGTTAATAGGGGGTTTGAAGGGCATTCGTAACCCCACTTTATGGGGTCCAGGGTAGCGCCCTAGAAAACTTTGGTTTTCAGCCCTATGTTAGGTTGGGCGGACCCACCTATGGTTTTGTGCATGATTTTTGCGCATGTTTTTTGGACGCGATGGTTTTCGGTCCATGGTATTAGACACGATGGTTTTTCGGTCCATGGTATTGGATGCTTCGGCATGTATAAATATGTATTGTAACATTGGAAGGAACATAATGAAAAATCAAGCTGGTAGTCCCAATTTTGGGATCTAGGGGAAAATATTTGTGTATATGTTTTTTATGTGTTATGCTCTCGCATTGTTTATTTTTTGTATTTTAGAATTCGTATGTAGGTAATTTCTGTACGGGGTTAAAGCCTACATTTGTTATTGGACCTAGGTTGGCTTCAAGGGGATTCCTTTGTTGCTGAGGGGTTTAACTTGGGCCTGTTGTAGATCCTGTTCAGTGGGAGATCTGCGAGATCGATTCTGGTGGTGAAAGAAGATAGCGAGTGGTGGAAAGATAGAGATCGAGAAATTTAATGGTCTAAGTTTTGAGTTGTGGAAACTTAAGATGGAGGATCTGTTGGTGGATAAACGTCAGTGGATCATGGTAGATCCAGGTACTAAACCAACGGGAGTGACCGATGAAGAATGAAAGAAGTTGGATTGGAAGGCAAAGAGCACAATACGATTGTGTGTCTCAGATTCATTATTGTTGAATCTATCAGGAGAAGCTACAACAAAGGCTTTGTGGGACAAGTTAGGGACTTTGTACCAATCTAAGTCTCTGGTGAATAAACTGTTCCTGCAGGAAAAGCTATATAACCTGAGGATGAAAGACGGAGACTCGGTGATAGAGCATCTGAATGCGTTTAATATTGTGGTAAGTCAATTAACCTCTGTTTAGATTAAAATTTAAAATGAAGATAAGTGCATTTGTTTGTTGTGTTCTCTACCAGATTCGTGGGATAGTCTGGTTATTGCAATAGGTAGTAATGCAACTTCCTTGCATTTTGATGAAATAGTCTCATCCTTGTTGACGGAGGAAATGAGACGGAAAAATATGGAGAGCCAGAATGGTGATGCCTTGTCTGTATGAGGGCGGTCCCAAAACATAAACAAAAATAAGTCATTGAATGGGAGATCTAAATCTCTAGGAAAACTTCTAAAGGTGGTGTACTGGAAATGTGGAAAGGAAGGGCACCTCAAAAGGGACTGTAAGTCTAAAGCTCCTGATAAATGAAAGGGATCTAATGATGCTCCTTCTATAGAGGCGAAAACCACCTCAGATGAAGGTGGGGATGTGTACTTGGCTTCTTCAAGTACACATGTATATCATGAGGCATGGTTGATTGACTCAGGTGCATCCTTTCACTTCACTCCCCATAGAGAGTGGTTTTGTGAGTATGAGAAATATGATGGTGGTGATGTCTTCTTGGGGCATGACAGGAAGGCTAGAATCATTGGTCTCGGAAAAGTAAAGTTGAAGTTGCAAGGTGGAAGCGTTAGAATACTTCCAGGTGTTCCACATATTCTTGCATTAGCCAGAAATCTTATTTATGTTAGCAAGCTGGATGATGCAGGTGTAAAAAGAGTGTTCGAGAAGGATACCTGCAATATGGTTCGGGGAGCACTGGTATTGATGTGAGGAGTTCGAGTTGGAACTCTGTACAATTTGCAAGGTAGAACTGTTATTGATGGGTGCAATAGTTCTATGGTTCCTGAAAGTGTAGCAGAAAATCTAGTGGTCTCTGGAGAGAAGACCATGTTGTGGCATCAAAGGCTTGGACATATTGGAGAAAAGGGCCTTCTGATACTTCATGGTAAAGGTATGGTAGAAGGTATGAGTAATATCTCTCTAGATTTTGATTTCTGTGAAAATTGTATATATGGGAAGCAGAATCAGGTGAGTTTCCCCTCTGGTAGTAAGAGGGTGAAATAGATATTAGAACTTGTGCATAGTGATGTGTTTGGACCTCTGAAGGTTCCATCACTAGGTAATTCTGTGTACTATGTATCATTTATAGATAACTTCTCAAGGAAGACATGGATATATTTCCTTAAGAAGAAATATGAAGTCTTTGACAGGTTTAAAGAATTTAAGGCTCTGGTGGAAAACTAGACAGAGAAGAAGATAAAGGTGTTGAGGAAAGATAACGGTGGAGTGTTTTGAAGTAAGGAATTTGACTAATTTTGTAAGAAGTGTGGTATAGCATGGCAGAAGACCACTCCATATACACCTTAGCAAAATGGAGTTGCAGAAAGAATGAATAAGACATTGATGGAAAGGGCAAGAAGCATGCTCAATGGTGCCAAGTTAGGATAGGAATTCAGGGCAGAGGTGGGGGATACTGCATGTTACCTAGTCAATAGGTCAACTTCATCAGCTTTGGAGGATAAGAATCCACAAGAGGTATGGACTGGTAAGAAACCCTCTCTTTCACATCTATGGGTATTTGTATGTGATGCATATGTACATGTTCCAAAGGAGAAATGAACCAAGTTGGACAGTAAATTTGAAAAGGGCATCTTTATTGGGTATAAGGATGGTTTAAAGGGTTATAAGCTTTAGAACCCAGTCACACAGAAGGTTGTGTACAGATGAGATGTGGTGTTCAGAGAGGTGAAAGATGTTATTAAACATGAAGTCCAACGAAAGGAACCTGAGAAGATAGAGTTTGAGCTACAAGAGGAAGAATCAGACTCTACAGTAGAGGAGGAATCAGAAGATAAAGAGCCACAAACTCCGGTTGTGAGAAGATCAGTTTAAGAAAGAATGCAACCTGAAAGGTATAGTCCATATGCTTTCTCTTCAAATTTTGCTTTATCTATTACTGACGATGATCCTAGAACTATGAAGGAAGCAGTAGATTAAGAGGATGGAAAAATCTAGAAAGAGGCCATGGTTGATGAAATGGCATCTTTTCACAAAAATGAGGCTTGGGATCTGGTGGAGTTGCTAGCTAGAAGGAAACCCATTGGTAGCAAATGGGTGTTCAAAAAGAAGACAAATGCAGAAGGAAAAGTGGAGAAATACAATGCTCGGTTGGTAGTAAGAGGTTATTCCCAGGTGTCGGGAATTGATTTTGGTGATATTTTTTCTCCTGTTGCCAAGGTAACTTCCATTAGATTACTTTTATCTATTGCTATTACTTTTGATTTTGAGGTAGAACAGATGGATGTCAAGACAACATTTCTTCATGAGGATCTAGAAGAGGAAATCTACATGAAGCAACCTGAAGGCTTTGCAGTGAAGGGTAAGAAAGAACTAGTATGCAAGTTAAATAAGTCTTTGTATGGGTTAAAATAGTCACCAAGGATGTGGTATCAGAAATTTTATACATTTATATGGGGACTTGGCTTCACCAGAAGCAAAGCAAATCACTATGTGGATTTTAAATTAATTGGTGACCGTGTTATTTATCTGGTCTTGTATGTGGATGATATGTTGTTGGTTGGAAATGACAAAGAAATTATCTAGGATTTGAAGACCCAATTGTCCTCCAAATT
>APFE030273127.1:0-13163 GCA_000404065.3 Pinus taeda | reverse complement strand
CACCACGTAGTAAGCTTACACTTAATGGTGGATACTTACTGATGATACCAGATTGCGTTGAACCTTAAGAGGTGCACATTCCTCATTCCCTTTAGGAACCTGTTGGGATATGTGCTCTGCAAGCAGGGACTAATGGTGGACCCCGCAAAGATTGTAGTGATTCTAAATTTTGAAGCACCGCGAAGTGTTAAACAGCTGTGTGCTACCTTGGGACACACCAGGTACTACAAGAAGTTCATCAAAAGCTATGCCCAAATCACAAAACCCGATGGAGAAACTATTAAAAAGGGATGTCACATTTTACTGAAACGATGATTGCATGAATAGCCTGGAAGTCCTAAAGGGGAAATTGGCCTCCACTCCAATCCTGGTCTTCCCAAAATGGGATGTGCAGTTTCATGTCCATGTTGATGCATCGAGTATCGCACTGGGAGCAGTGCTCACACAAGAGGGAGGAGAAGGCTTGGATCACCCTATCGCCTTTTCAAGTTGTAGATTGTCCAAAGCCGAGAAGAACTATTCCACAACTGAGCATGAGGGGTTGGTGATGGTGTATGCACTCCAAAAATACCAGCACTGTTTGCTAAGAGGACATTTCAAAATGTATACAGACCATTCCATGCTGAAGTACTTGGTCAATAAGCTTGTGTTGGGGGGGCGCATATGTAGGTGGCTCTTATTGTTCCAATAATATGACTTTGAGGTCATATTTTAACCTGGATGCCCGAACATAGGACCGGATCACTTGTCACGTATTGACACAGACGAGGAACCTACTAGTTTGGAGGAAGGATTATCTGATGCACATCTCTTTGTTGTACGCGTCGCGGATGAGAACTTTGAAGGTATACTCTGCTTTCTGACAATAGGGGTTGCCCCGAAGGAATACTCCGTCCAACAGAAGAACGAATTGGTGGTATGAGCGGTGGAATTTTCTGTCATTGTGGGGAACCTATATAAGATGGGAAATGATGAGATATTATGAAGGTATGTACCTGAACTTGAATGAAGTCATATCCTCACAGAAGCACATGGGGGTGCTGCAAGAGGACACTATGTAGGATGAGTGATCACACAAAATATTCTTTGCATAGGGTTATGGTGGCCAACCCTTCACCAAGATTCGAAAGCACATTGTAAGGCCTGCGATATATGTCAAAGGATTGAAGAACCATCGTAGAGGGACGAGATGCTATTGAATCCACAAATGACATTGCAGTCGTTCGAGAAATGGGCAGTCAACTTTGTGGAACCTATCAAACCTTAAGGAAAAATAGGTGCACGCTACATCATCACTACAATGGAGTACCTGACACAATGGGTGGAAGCATAGCTAGTCAAAGACTGCATGACCGCTACAGCTGTGAAGCTTTTGTTTGTACACATGTTGACCCAATTTGGATGTTTGAAAATATTAATGAGTTATCGCGGTACACATTTCCTAAATCAAACCATCAGTGTGATAACCGAAGAGTTCTAGATGTATCATTAGAAAAGGACATAATATCACCCACAAGCCAATGGGATAGTGGAAGCGTTGAACAAAATACTAGAGAATGCGCTAACCAAATTGTGCAACGCATAGCGAAATGAATGGGACCTTTGCGTACTAGCGGTTCTATGGGCTTACAGGACCATGTGCAAAACCTTAACCATGCAAGCACTTCCAAAGCTGAAGTATGATGCAGAGGTTGTGATCCCTACAAAGCATGCAAAGGCTAGTTCACACATAGCAGCAACCCTAGATATGACAGTTTGTGAAACCCAGAAAGAAGGAATCATGGAGTTGCAAGAAATAGAACACATTGAACTTGAGGAAGAAATCTGATGGAGAAATTTTAGACTTTGTGAACTTGAGAAAGAAAAGGTATGAGTAAGGAAGAAAAGTGCTTTGATGGACACGAAGGTCAAGAAGTTGGAGGACGGGATAAAGGAAGTGTTTCTCATCAAAAAAACCTAGGACGGTAAGGCAAGGTGTGTATGATCATACTGACAAGTTTGAGAACTATCGTAGTGAATTGGTTAGTCTACTGCCTTGGCTTGGACCACATATCACCAAGCGTAGTGACCAGGGTAGCACGTTGTAGGTGGTGAAGTGCGCGATGCCAACCACAACAATAGAAGATGGGGATTCTCTGCAAACCATGATGGAGGATAGGATGGAGCCCCACACGGGTGGTGCGACCACTTGACTAGCCAAGGGGAGGACAGTCTTAGCACTCCAGGCAGTTGGAAGGAAGCGTGCGATTATAAGCTATTCTGCCCAGGAGCCGCACGATATTGGCGATGCGCACAGATGCAGTGAAGAATGCCAGACATGAGGTCTCAGAACAATAGATTCAACAAGCAGCAGCTTACTGCGCTGCACACCTCAGTGCAATTCGAGAACTGTTGGAGGGATTTTGTGTAAAGATCATTATGCCAAGAGAGTGACTCAGGGGCAAGTAATGATGTTTGTGTTGGAGGCCTGTTGGGCATTGAATCCCCCCAAGGCATGTTTTGGCACTCAAAGCACAGGTTTTGACCTAATATTATTGTAAAGACTCCGCAAATTATAGGCGCAGAGTGAAAAATGTATGATAGAGTCATAGGGTTGTTCATCCTAGTCTTGTAATGTAATGTAGGCCTACCCATGGTCTGCGGATCATGGGATTGCATAAATAGAGCGAGTCTCTAAGTGCAAGAAAGGGGAATAAGGAAGCAAGAAGAGAGGTTAGAGTCAAAGTGACTAAGTATGTCTTGGGTTGTAGAGTAGGAGAAGGTTCTGCAACTGAGTGCGCAGTGTAGAATTTTGTAGAATTTTTCTACAAATCAACTAGCTCTGATACCATGTAGAAATTTCCCACCTGTAGATCAACCTGGTAACGTAATGTACTAAAGCAACACACTTGATCTACCTCTACAAACAATTTAGTGGAAGCTTAATCAGCCACGACCAACATCAATAAGAACACATATAACTGATAAGAAGGAATCAATCACACATAACACATAAGAATTTACCTGAGGAAAGCACCTACCTAAAGCCCCATCTTTGTATTATCATACAAGTGGAAATATAGTCCAGATTACACAATGCCTTAGCTCGGAAGCTATCTGCTCTCAGTACAATCCCTCTGCTACTCATAGATAGTCAAAGGCTTCTCATAGACCTTCTCCTTTGCCCTCCAAGCCTCCTATATCCTTGTGCAATTTTCCTTGGGGTCCACTGTTGCCACCTGTGTGAATTTGCCTCTTCACAAACTCACTAACCTCTGATCTAACTGCACAAACCTAAAGGAAATAGATATTCATCATGGATGAGCTTCCTTTATAAGAAAAATATTCATCCAACTGATCGTACATGGTCCCTTCTTTGATCTCAACTGGGTATCTGTCTCAACTGACATGCGTAAGTAATAGTTGTCACATGCATGCAAGCATTAAGAAACTATATCTCATTATTTTAACAACTTGTTAAAATAATATAACTAGATTTGACTAAGTTAAACTAAGTCAACTGATCATATCAATATAGAATTGAACCTTATCTCCTTTAATCAAGGGATAAATTACTAAATCAAAAGAGAATTTAATTGCATGATCTCACAAAGGCTTCAAGTTTAATTTTCCATAACTAATTAACTCATGGCGATTAATTAATTAATATTTTAAACTACTGGTAAGACCAAATTCGTTTTTACTTTCAATAGATAAACCAGGGACTGCTATAAATAGGAAGGGACCTAGAATTGCTATTTTAGAAGTTTCTATTTTTACTAGTTTCACCTCTCACCCAGGGTGGCCAAATGCTCATTAGCCAAACTGCTATTTTTAGAAGTGTTATTTTTAGCAGCTCTATCTTTAGTACTTTCTAAATTTAGCATTTCTTGTTGCACACTTTTCAACACTCCCTCTCAACAATAAATGCTTCCTCTCGAACCTGGTCCTGTACCTCTGGGATGTTCTGCATGGAACACATCTACCAAATGCGGTTGCTCCAACAACACTCTAAACAAAAAAATTCCCAACTGACCACTCTATTGAGATAGAAACATACTCTGATGCTGAAGCTCTGCCTGCTGTTGACAAGTGATCCCTCTCTAACCTCTCTGCCATAGTAACCTCTCCATGCATTCACATCGTTGAACCCTTCTCTATGCTACCTTGCACTGTGCAACACACTTGTGCCTCTTGCATTGCTACAGCTTGCATGCTCTGCACTGTCCTAGAATTCCCTGCATTGTAGCTCCCTCTGCCGCTCCATTTGCATCTATCTCTACCCAATTAGTTAGTTCCTACTACTCCACATCGGTGCTCCGATCGCAAGGTCTCATCCAAGAGGTTCGGTACCTCAAGGATCTTGCCCCTCCTCCTTTGGACGATCACTCTATATCGCCCCACCTCCTACCTGGAGGTATGGTTGCATGTGATCCATCTGCGCACCTGGATTGAAGTTTCCCCCTACTGGAGGTCTCTGCATGAGTGGATGCATCCACTATGTCTCCTCTTGGTCTCCCTAGTTGTGGCTGCTCCACAACCTCTTGAAGTTGCTTCATCAATCGTGGCTCCTCCACAATCGTCTGAGACTTCTTCTAGTGCTACATGTTGAGAGGTAATTTACTCTTCGTCTCAACCACCAAGTATATAACCTTTGCCTTACTCCTCAAGGCTTTACACGCATCTTGTACCTCAAGTGCATACAGGTTCTTGGCTAGCACACCAATCTATTTCCACTTTCTTGCCGTCACGATTTTTTATAGAAAAACACTGATTTTAAATTAGCGATATATCCCTCATTCAAACTTCGATTCGTTTGATTTTTTTTATTATTATTTTGGGTAATTTTCCGCAAGAAATCCAAATATGCTATTCGCTTCTGAAAATTTTGTACATAAATTTTCAGATCTGCTCTGCAAACTCTCGGCCCAAAACTCAAAACTTTGAAATCTCCTCTCAGTATACTGTTCTTCCTTGATCACTTGTTCTTTGATACCATGTAGAATTTTTGTAAAATTTTCATACAAAATAGCTAACTTTGATACCATGTAGAACTTTTTCTACAAATCAACTAGCTCCGATACCATGTAGAAATTTTCCACCTGTAGATCAACCTGGTAATGCAATGTATTAAAGCAAAACACTTAATCTAGTTCTACAAACAATTTAGTGGAAGATTAATCAACCATGAGCAACATCAATAAGAACACATATAACTAATAAGAAGGAATCAATCACAGATAACATAGAAAAATTTACCCGGGGAAAGCACCTGCCTAAAACCCCAACTTTTTATTATCATTCAAGTGGAAATATAGTCCGGATTACACAAAGCCTTAGCTCGGAAGCTATCCAGCTCAAAGTACAATCCCTCTATTGCCCATAGACAGTCAAAGGCTTCTCACGAACGTTCTCCTATGCCCTCTAAGCCTCCTATTTCCTTATGCAATTTTCCTTGGGGTCCACTGCTCCCACCTGTGTGAATTGGCCTCTTCACACACTCACTAACCTCTTATTTAACTACACAAACCTGAAGGAGATAAATCCTCATCATGGATGAGCTTACTTTATAGGAAAAATATTCATCCAACTGATAGTACACTGTCCCTTCACTGATCTCAACTGGGTCTCTATCTGAACTGACATGCATCAGTTATTCATGAGAGAATACTCAATTATCTTAAAATAATAGTTGTCACATGCATGCAAGCACTAACAAACTACATCTCATTATTTTAACAACTTGTTAAAATAATCTAACTGGACTTGTCTCAGTTAAACTAAGTCAATTGATCCTCTCAATATAGAACTGAACCTTATCTCCTTTAATCAAGGGATAAACTCCTAAATCAAGAGAGAAAATAATTGCATGATCTCACAACGATTTCAAGTTTAATTTTCCATAACTAATTAACTCATGGAGATTAATTAATTAATATTTAAAACTAGTAGCAAGACCAATTTCATTTTTACTTCTTATAGATAGACTAGGGACTGCTATAAATAGGAAGGGACCCAAAAATGGTATTTTTAGAAGTTTCTATTTTTAGCAGTTTCACCTCTCACCGAAGTTGGCCAAAATGCTCATTGGCCAAACTGCTATTTTAGAAGTGCTATTTTTAGCAGTTCTATTTTTAGCACTTTCTACATTTAGCATTTCTTGTTGCACAATTTTCAACCACAAAGCCCTAGTAGTCTGTAGCTGAGTGCGTGGACACCTGTATCTATGTGCGTAGGGCGGAGTCAATTCTGTAACCAAGGAAGAAAATAATAAAGAGAAGGTTTATCATAATTATGTGCATCTTTTCTTGGGTTAATGAATGTTTTTTATAAATTACAAATGTATTGCTTATTTACTGCGCGTACCTGTATGAATTATTTATATTGCTAAGTAAAACTTAACGCATACAAATAGGCTAGGTTAATCAACTAACAGTGGAATACTAGTAAGGACTTGAGTAATAATAACATTCGACTCTCGAGTAGGGCTGCATGAAGGCAGCATCTCAGGCTGCAATGTATGGGAAAGTGCGCGTAGTGACTTGCGCGTAGGGTCAAACCGTAGACCTATTGAACTCATAAGACATCTCCAGGGTGTGGAAACCTAGTTCTACCACGCTCCCATAGTACTTCAGGTGAGACATCAGTGTATGGTCCACCGACTATTGTCAAAAGGGCCAGTAGTACGAGGATTTGTTTGGCTAAATTACCACTGAACCTAGGTGAGGCCCCAATAAGCCAACAGGGTTTCTGGACTGCCAGACATTGGGAATGAGACCTAGAAATGACCTTGGCCTGTTAAATATCAATTCACAAAGGGGAAATAAAATGGAAAAAGAAAAACAAAGTAAAATGCAACAAGGTCGATAGTAACTAAACCCATCTTACACTACGTAAAAATCAAGGCATTGGTGGGCGAGGCACAAGAAGTTCTAGAAATTTGGCAATGAAATAATATACTGCAGAGAAGAAACACCATCCTTTCAAAAGAGTTTCCTACATTCAGGAATAAATATCCTATCAAAAGAATGGCTAAAACGATAACTTGAGGGTCAAGGCATATTTAAAAGTAAAGCTACAACAAAACCACTCGCCTTACCTGTGAAGGAGCCATCAAACCCTAAAATTTGATCGATGCAGAGGATTAAGTATGAAGGGTGCGTGATAACACCATGTAAAACCATGAACGCCACCATGGAAAAACCCCATAGAATCTAGGGATTTAACACTCTCATTCTGAGGAGATGGAACACTAATACCAAGAAGCAACACAAAGAGAAGATGGGTCACAACCCTCTCCACTGTAAGGAGTGATGGCATAAATTGAAACACAACCAAGGGATTCATGAACTTAAGGTTAGGAGGTGGATTGACAACTGTTGATTTCCCCCAAGAAATCACCACCCTTAGAGTTCTTTCGAACAAGTGCCATGAGTCAAATACGTGTGGAGGAGTGATCATAGGCATTTTGTAATGTGGTAGAGTTTTATTCACAAAAAGTACCAATGAGTCTGAACCATATTGAATGCGAACATGGTAAGGGTAGAGAGGGGCTCTCCCTTAACCAAGTTTGAGGTATGTGAGAATGGGTAGAAAAAAAAGATAAATAAATCAAATTTAGGTAAATGAAATGAAATTCGTCTCGTATGGATAAGAAATACTTTTGTGATGAACATATATAAATACATATCTTGGTGGGCTGTAGGTAGGTAATGATAGTACTGTGGGACATTATTCCACTAAAAAAGGTTTAGATATTTATTGACATAAGAGGGGATATGAGTATATAGGTTGATATGAGAAATGAGAAGTAGAAAGACTAAGGGTATGGTCATTCTAGGGTAAACTAGTGATTGCTAAATGCTTCTTCTATACGTTACCAAATTTATCTACATGTTTAATAAAGAAATATCATGGATGCATCTAAGAATTATTAAGATTGTGACTATGGAATACTTTAAAAAATCGAGGAAGGGTTCATGAAAAATGGTATCAGAGCTCAGATTTCTACATTGGGCCTTCATAGAGGTTCCATCATAGATTCCGTAAAAAATATTTATAACAATGGAAACAAAATTGTGTATTGGTATATTCCTTTGAGTGAAGAATGGAGGATATTCATCCAAACACTACAGGAGGAGAAGATTTTACGTGGAGCTGTGGGAAGTGGTAAGTCCTCTCCTGACAAGTTGGTTGGGGTAATACACAATTTACATCAAGAATTGGCCTAGCTCAGGAACAACTTTAAATGATTAATAAAATGTATTGAGGAGCAAGATAAATTGATTAAATAATGGAAAAATAAGTCCAATCATAAGAGTGCAGAAACTAGTTGGGTTTAAACATAAATAATCAAGATTATCACTAGACAAATCTAAAAGCGAGGAGGAATTTGAAAAATTGTATTCCAGGAATCAAAAAGTTAGAAAAGGGAAGGAACTCCAGGGAGAGTTCTGGAAGATAAAACACCTCACTTTCGATAGAGAGAAAGAAGAAGATGATTAAGCCTAGCTATAAAATATGGTTAAATACATTCAAGTATATGAATATTGAAGGAACTTAGAAGTGAGATTAGCAATTTATTAGTTGCAGGGAAAATCCCCTCTCTGGTGGGAAGAAAGAAAGATGGTACATCTGTTAGAAGAAAATATGGTGTCATGGGAAGAATTTCTACATAAATTCAAAGCTAGCTATCTGAATGAGAGATACTATGATGATTGGGCAAAAGAATTTTATGAACTGAGGTTAGGTCAGCTTACCATGGACGAATTTGTGACCAAGTTCACAAATTTTCTTCGTTATGTGCCTAACATCCAAGAGGAAAAGGAAAAGGTTCAATGGTTCCTGAACTGTTCACCACCTATATATAAAGAAAGATTTGAATTTGATAACCTGAGGACGATGGATGAAGTGGTAAGAAAAGCAAGAATCTGTTATCAATAGTTCTAAAACAGAGATGAGGGATCTTGACCTTTGCAACACAAAGATAAAAATAAGATGGGGCCCAACCTAAAGAGACCAAAACCTACTTATTTAAAAAAATTATAAAGGCCACCAGTAGAAGAATATTAACATGAGTGAGCTGAGTCAACCAAAACAACCTTACACGGGCTCTAGGCCTGTAGATTTGGGTAACAAGAAGTATCTTTGGGGTAAATAAATAAGTCCATTAACATCCTCGGGCTATGGTTAACCCAAATTATTGAGGAAGTATCCACACAATCCGAAACTTATGCAGAATGCTCAGAGTATCAAAATAATCAGTGTAGCTATAGAAGATCGGTAAGCAGAACATCAGTCTACCATGATTGAAATAGAATGTATTCTCCAAACCCATCTCATTTCTGTTCTAATAGACCCTCAGGCTAGCTTAATTTATCAAAACCCCCAGATAGTGGAAAAGTGTGGTTTAAAATGAGAAAAAATTCACCACCCTTTGCTGGTATAGTTAGCCACTGGTTTTAAAAGGAAAGTGACCCATATGGTAAAGCAAAGAATAGTAAATTTAAATGGATATCTCACTAATATGAATTTAACATCCTTCCCTTAGGATCATATGATCTTTTGGTGGGAATGTAATGGTTAGAATAATAGAAATTTGTAGTAAACTATTTAGAAAAGACAGTGAGTTGTGTGGACCAACACGGGAATTCAGTTCCCGTGGAAGGAAAACGAAAATAAATTTCAAGAAGAAAAATAACATCCCTACAACTAAAAAACAACAAGAAAAAGTTTCCATATATATGTAGCACAAGTGGAAGAGCAGAAACAATAGACTGAAATGAGAGGAGTAAATTAGTCACTAGTAGTGAGAGAATTCTTGGATGTATTTCTTGAAGAAATTCGCAAACTACCCTCTCATAGAAGACTTGATTTCACCATTGAATTGGTATTGGGTGCTACTTCGGTGTCTACAATCCCATACCAAATGAGTACCCTAGAATTAATAGAGTTGAAATTCCAACTACAAGAGCTGCTTGATAAAAGGATATATTAGAGAAAGTGTGTCCTCATGGGGAGCTCCAGTATTTTTCATTGAAAAGAAAGACGATACGCTTAGCACATGTACTAGCTATAGACAGTTGAATAAGTTAAATATAAATAATAAATATCCTCTTCCCCGAATTGATGACCTTCTTGACCAAGTAAGAGGCACTACAATTTTCTCAAAGATTGATTTTTGGACTCGATATCACTAGTTTCACATAAAATACAAGGATATAGACACAAAAACTTTTATAACGAGGTATGGACATTACAAATTCATTGTATTACCTTTTGGACTCATCAATGCCCTGCCACTTTCATGTGTCTTATGAACAATGTACTGCACAAGGTTTTGGATCAATTTGTGTTAGTATTTATCAATTACATCTTAATATAATCAAAGAATGAGGTGGAACACCAAGCACATTTAATATTGGTGTTACAAATGCACAGGGAGAACCAAATTTATGTAAAGGGTAGTAAATATGAGTTTTTTAAAACCCAAATTCTATACCTGGGACACACAATCTCCTTAGAGGGTTGGTCGTATAGCTTGAAAAATTAAAGCCATTACGAAATAGACAATACCAAAGGATATACTACTAAATGCTTATTTTATGGGAATTTCTGGGTACTACTGCAGGTTTGTATAGGGGTTCTCTAAGATGGCTTACCCTATCACCTCCTTGCAGAAGAAGGGTGCTAAATTTGAATGGAGTGAAATGTGTCAACAAAGTTTTGACGAGTTAAAGCACATGTTGACAGCAAACCTTATATTAAAGATAGCAAACCCACATAGCGAGTTTACTATATGTACATATTCTTTATTGAAAAGACTGGGACGGGTTCTTTTACAGGATAATGTAGTTATATCCTATGATTCAAGAACACTAAAAAAACATTAACACAATTTTGGTTGTCTATGACCTAGAGTTAGCTGCGGTCATCCATGCCTTAAACATATGGAGGATTTACCTGTGAGGGAAAATGTTTGTGTTGGTAACTGATCATATGTGTGAAGTATTTTTTTAGCCAACCAGAGGTATATTCTAGGAAGGCCAATTGGTTATCCTTCCCAAGAAAATTTGACATGGAAAATAAACACATAAAGGGGAAGGGAAACAAAATCACGAATTCCCTAGGTAGATACCCTATTTCAATTTTGGTTGTTGTAGAAAGCGGTGTAGAAACATATTTAGAAGAACATATACAAGTAACAGGGAAGAAATACCCAAAGTATCTAGAGCTACCATTGAAGGTACAACAAGGAGAGAACACAAAATATGCTATAAATCCAAAGGGGTTAGTGACCTATCAGAATAGGTTGTATGTTCTAGAAGTGACATCACTAAGGAAAATGATTCTAGATGACTGCCATATGACAACATATGCCAACCACCCAGGGTAAAAAAATATGATCACCACCTTAAGAAAATAGTTTTTTTGGTCAACCATGAAGAAGGAGGTGGTAGAATACTTATTCAAATGCCCGCAATGCTAACAAGTGAAGGTGGAGCATCAATATCTAGCAGGATTGTTGAATCCACTAACCATTCCAGAGTGTAAGGGGGAGGTGATATCCATGGATTTTGTAACTAGGCTACCCTGAATGATAAAACAACATGTATCTATCATGGTGGTGGTAGCTACATTAACTAAGGCAACACATTTTATTCGAGTAAAATCCACCTTTGGTACTGCTTAGATTGCTAATGTATTCATGCAGGATATTTTTAGCCTACATGGAATTCCAAAAATGATAATATATGATCGAGATGCCAAGTTCATCTCCAACTTATTGAAGTTGTTATTCAGTAGCTTAGGTACTAAGTCGAATTTTAGTACTGCATATCACCATACACCGTTGGGTAGACAAAAAAAATGAACCAAATTCTTGAGGACATCCTCCGAATGTATGTAATGGATTGACCCACTAAGTAGGAAGATTTCTTGAATCTAATGGAGTTTTCCTACAAAAATAGCTATCAATCTACTATCAATATGAGCCCTTTTGAAGCCGTATATGACATAAAATGTCACACTCCACTTAGTTGTAGTCAACTGAAGATAAACTTATTCTTGGACCTGAACTTCTACAGGAGATGGAACAAATTGTGCATAAAATTCAACAAAATATTAAAACTGCCCAGGACAATCAAAATTTTAAGTAGACCAGAAGTAGACTCATAAAGAACTCCAAGTGCGGGAGCATGTATATCTAAGGGCTATGCCTCAAAAGAGTAACCTTAGAACTAGCGAGTGTGCAAAACTAGCGCCTTGGTTTTGTGGAAAATTTGAGATCCTGGACAGTGTTGGTCGTGTAGCGTACCAATTGGCTCTGCCTGGTCATGTTAAAGTTCATAATATATTTCATCTATCATTACTGAAAAATTATGTTAACGAGCCTCGGTACTACAACAAGAATGCTACAACTCCCAAGCCTACAGACTTTAATTGTCAACTCGGGGTTCATACAAACTTAACAGGTGTCGACACTATATATGTGCACCATATAATGTGTCCTTCCTTTGTTTTCATAATGTAATGACCTGGATGTACTGAAGTCAAATCCTAAACTAATTGGAGAAAATGAAATGTTCGAAATGGAACCTTAACCTATTACAAGAAACAAAGTACAAGGAAAGAGACGTAAATTCAATGCTAAATCACACCATTTCCTTATTAATGCTAAATTATCATGAACCAAATGATACTATATAATGAAATAATGCTAAATTATCATGAACCAAATGATAATATATAAGAATGGAATTGAAAAGCATCAAACATGAATAATGTGCAAGGGACTGAAATAAATTTGTTTTTGTATTTTTGTCTTTTCATGCAAAATCAAGTATGCAATCTAATTTCTTTTGGTGATGTGGCTGGTGAATTAAGGATGTTGGAGGATGGCTGGAAGGGTTAGGATATGGTTGGATGGTGTGGGAGACCCTTGTGAGGAGTTTGGTGACTTCCTAGAGGATTTCTCTCAATTCGGCCTCAAAACAGGCCATTTGAGGAAAACGCATAAGATGTACTAAAAACCTATAGGATATAGCTGAGAGAAAAATGGAAAGTGTTGGAGGTGATGTAAGACTTAGGAAAGGTGGTATATGGGTGGAAAGAAGTGAGAAAATTCCTAGGATCACTCAGAACACAAAACCAAAGTTGGGAGATGGATGGATTTTCTCCAAAAT
>APFE030273120.1:0-27635 GCA_000404065.3 Pinus taeda | reverse complement strand
TTTTATATTCAGAGTGTTACTTATTATATTTCCAATTTTTTTTTGAAAAAAATATCAAAATCTTATTTCACTTTATAAGACTTTTATATAGCTTTTTAGATTTGTCAAAGATAAAAAATAACCTTATGCTTGGCTCCTAAGTGTATGAGATCCCTTGAGATCTCTTGCTCTTGTGGTAAGTCATACATAAGTCAAACTAGAGATCCTTTGATTTAAAGAACATATGGATATGATACCTTTCATAATCGTGTAGCTAAATCAACCATTGTTGAACACTCCTTCAATATAAAATATTTACTAAAATATTAGCCTCTACCAAAGGCATCATCAAGGAAGCTCCAGAGCAATCCTATAACTTTAATTGTGAATATCAATATAAGTTGAGCAATTTTTGCAAACCTATAGTCCTTTTATTTTCCTCCAAATATAATCCTCCTTATTCTAATGTTAGTTCTAACCCATCCTAATGTCCTCATCTTTCAGGTTCCCTATGCATCATCACAAAAGATTTAGAGATTGAAAAACACTCATATAATTTTAATCGTGAAGATGGATATAAGTTGAGCCTTAATTGCAAACTTAGCATCCATTTATTTACCTCAAAATATAATTCTCCTTATTCCCATATTAGGTCTAACCCATCCTAATGTCCCTTTCTTTCACCTTTGTTTGATATCCCTCTTCTTTTCCCCTCCCTGCCCCCTACTCTTTTCTATTTCATTCTTTCGTATTCCATCTACAATGTTTATGAGAGTATTCCTATATTTCTCCCTTTCGCTTGTCCTTTCTTTTACTTCATTTTTACCTTTAATTCCCTCTATACTCCTCTGGCTTAATCTGGTATTTTAATCTATTTTACTCCATTATAATCTAATTCTATTTTTCTATTATTATTTCATTAATCTTTTAATTTTTTAATATTTAATTCTATTAATCAATAAAAGTACATATTAATTAATGGTAATATTTAAACTTAAGTACATATTAATTAATGGTAATATTTAAACTTTCTATGGCCCATTTGTGATTTATCTCATCAATTTCATTTAATTCCTTTCCAAATTAGACCAATTTTAATTTGCCTTATTCTAGTTATTTCCATATCTCCTTTTTAAAAATTATTTATAAATTGATTTTCATTAATGATCACATTTATTTCTAAGGGTCATAACCATTTTATGATTCTTTTCTTTTATACATATATATCTAGTCTAACACTCTTTGATTCTTCATTACAGTTTGTGTCCTTGAGAATGGGTTTTGTGTTTATCTGAAACTTCAGACATTCAGACATTACACACAATGATTGAGAAAATTCATGATAAATCTATTTATATATTCAAAACGAAATTTAATTAAAAATTATAATTTGAAATTTTTTAAAATAAATAAATTATTTTTAATTATAAATTTATAATAGTTTTATCAATTGAGTTTAGCATGGGTGGTTGCGTGGAATGGTTGTTATCTTGCCCACCGAGAATCAAGTCTTGTAAAGTTAACATGTATATTAATAACAACAACATCTCTCTTACCTTTGGGCTAAGAGGAAGGTTGAATTTCTTCCTCTGGGAGTGGAAACCCCTAGGGTTAGTTCAATTTATTGACTCCCATGGTTAAAGCACCTTTATTATTGAAATCCAAGGTTGACATTGCAAGAAATAATCCCATCTCTACTACCTTCTATCAAAGGTTGAGATCAAAATGCGGGTTCCCATTTACTGTGAGGTCTTTAATCTTATACAATCCCTTAGATTCTGATGTCTGGTTCAACCAATCCTTGAACCTGTTATAATATATGGAGATCAAAATGTGGGTTTCTATTTACAGTCATATCTTTAATCTTATACAATCCCTTAGATTCTAATGTCAAGTTCAACCAATCCTTGAATCTAATATGGAGGTCAAAATTTGGGTTTTCATTTACTATCAGATCTTTGTTCTTATATAATCTCTTATATTCTGATGTCTAGTTCAACCAATCCTTGAATTAGCTATAATATATGGTCCCGGCATGAACAAAATATGAACCAATTTTGGCACAACATTTAAGATAACCTTTATATTTGACTATCAATATTGGATCACATTCTCTAGTTGAAAAAAATGTTATTTTTTCTTTCCCTTTGTAATTTTCGAACAATATTGTATTCTATGGGTGACATAGCATTAAAAAACAATAATAGAATAGTTGAGATGAGATTTGATATTCATAAAGCCAAAAAAATATTTGTATCCATGTTTGCTTCTAGGAATAATTAACTTTATTTTGGATTATGTGAATTACCAATTTTGTTTTGCATGCTATAATACTATGTATGACTATTTAAGATATCCAAAGTATTATGTTGCTTCCTCAAAGCCTTCCCTCGTAAAATGTTGTTGAACAAATATTATCATTTACATTATTCAGTTTATAGAGTGTTTTCCCAATTGGTTTTGAATATTTATTGGTTGTTGGATGATACATTTCAAGATGGAAGTAGCTTTGCAGTAAGAGCATCACCACAAGTGGTTGGCAATGATTCCTTTCATTTTGAAGGTATTATTTTTAAATTTTCTTTAGTGAAGCAAGATGAAATGAAGTATTCCTTAATATCCACTAATATCCATGATCTATTAGACTAGTACTACATGCATGGTTCTCTTTGTATATGGATGAATCAACTCATGGATGGAAAGTCAACATTGTTTTTATTCTTCCTAGTTGTGGGGGGGCTGGATATTAAAGATAATAAAAAGTTTTAGTGGGTTCTTGAGAACAAGATCTAGTGTTCCAACATAGTTTCATTTCCCTTTCAAATTGAAGGGAGTTGGGGTTCTAGATGGAAGCAAAGCCTTCCTGAAACCTCTCTTTCCTCTTTACTACTTTCATTACAAACCTCTCCCACAAATACACTATGCATTCAAGGAAAGTTTCCATAAAGTAACTATTTGGTCAAGGTGTTAAATCTGTAAAGCTCCTTGCAACTTCCAAACCTTGAAGTTCTTTAAAATCAAGTTTATGCTAGACTACAGGCCAAATCCATAATAGCTTGCATTTAAGGGTCTGATATTTCAGGCTTCAACTAGCAAACTGGCTTCAGTGCCACTTCAAGCTTTTCTCACCTTTTGAAGAACTTGTTTTTTATCTAGATATTGTTTGTGGTTTTTTTTTTTTACAGATATATATTTAGTCTCTTTTTCCCTATACCAATAGCCTATTTAAATTTTATAATTTATTCTCCACTTCATTTTTCCCTTTTCCGGATCCACCAAGGGTTTTTTTCTTTTAGAGAATTAAGGTTATTATTTATTTTTGGAATTTTAATATATTTTCTAGATTATTTCTTTTCTAGGTTCCCCCATTATTTGTGGTTATCCATGTCCATTAGTAGGAGAATTTTATCAATTCCAAATTGTATTAGTTTTATTCTTTTATTTCGACTCAATCTTGAATGTCAAGTGCAAAGAGGGATCAAATATCGAGTTGCAAACCTCTTTTGAAACTTAAAGTTTTCCATCTATGAGACATTAGATCCATCTTTGTATTTTATTTAAACTCTGCATTGAAGTATTTTTAAATAGTGAAGGAACTACACATCTTCCTCATATGAGAATGCATAGATTTTTTTATTATTTATGGTCGAGGCATTTTTACTATTAATATTTTTTTTTGAAATACCACACTCAACTCTATCATGAGTAATTGAGGAATTTCCCAATCTCCTTCATATTAGGGGTATAATGCAGTGAATGAATTACACCTCCCAAAAGTAGTAAGTAATTAGAGATAAAATTATTTTTTTTTTGCTTTGAATTATTTTATCTCTCTTTATTAAATTAATATTTTTATTTTTTATGGATAATTTTTATTTTTAATTTTGACAAGTTAAAATGTTTACATTACATCATAATTAATTTATTTACTTTAGTAATTTGACTTGTCAAATTTAAACATACATACAACATCTCTATATACTAGGTTGGAGAGTATGTCTCTGTGCAATAAGTGTTATTTAAAAATGTTAATATATTTCTATATTGTGTATACCAGCATTCCCATGGGGCCAAAATAAGATTGAAAGAGATGCACTCACAAATATATTTATTATTTATTTTTTTTATATTTATCTAGTTTTTCAATTCATTGTTATTTGATCACTTATGTTGTCATTTGTTGATTTGCATTTCTTCATAGATGACTTAATTTTAGTTTATTTGTTTTTACAATTTTTTTTACATGCCCTTATAGTTGACAGGAACCATTGTGGACTCCGATACTACTTGCATCATCGACATGTGACATCAGAGAGATTTTTGTATTGAGGTGCTCAACTACTTTCTCCTAGGCTACACCTCTAGCTTATGTGCCGTAGTGAACTCACCTATCACATTAGCCAACTTCTTATCTTTCAACCTTACTTCATTTACATTCATTCACAATGTACAATGAACAATGGTAACAGAACAATGAATTTCAACAAGGCATAAACATGTACACTGGGAGGGGGAACTCCCAACAACAACTCACCCTTTTATGTTACCTTCAACTTCAAATACATTATACAATAGACTTAAAAGGATGGACTAGTTGTGGTTTAACCAATACACTGTCCAAAAAAATAAAATTCACACAAGGTCATGCATAGCCTTAGGCTTGCACATTGACCAACCAAAGATAACAAAACCAAAATCATGTGGAAACCTGACCTATGCACTTAGCCAAAACCGTAAAAAAACAAACCCACAGGATTTGTCTAAAAACTACATGACTTGGCTCGCTAGGTGAGCCTCACTTTTCCCTTCTATGACTTCATGTCTTCTTAGCTACATCTTTCTGGATTTATGACCTTCATTCCATATTCCCCTTGTTGTGAGGACTTCACTTGTGTTTTTCCATCATGCACCTCTCTCTAATATATACGCACCTCAACATGAATGTTCGACGGTCATCCCCTTGGGTTGATGCCCCCTTCACCTCAAGCTAACTTTTCATTCACCATGCAGGCACACCTCCATCTAGGAATCTTGACGTGCATGACACATGATCCCCAATTCAGGTTCTTGGTGCCCCACCATCATGTGCAAACACCTATGGCACACATTTTTTTATGCCCTCATGCCCATCTTCTCACCCATTGAGCATCATGTCTGATTGTTTGCACATATCACCGATACCCTCTACCCGATCCATCCAAGGTGTCCATTGTGAAGTCATGTTTCCCAACACTTATGCTATGTTGTTATTCCGCCTGAGATCTCCTGCTTGTTGCCCCAATATGCACACTAATCCATCTATAGAACTTTGGAATCATGCGTTTATGCAGGAACATACGGAGCACGCGCCTTCATGTTGTGCATTCCATGAGACGTTCCACACACCGCTCCTTCAACCAAATCACTCGACACTTGGCTTATGCTTCTAACATGTCATGTCCATGCTCCACGCCCTTTGCATCTTAACAACTCCATTCGATGAAATTCTTCACCAAGTCCAAAACATCATGAAGTCAACAACTCCAAGTTGCACTCAACCTGCTTCTCAATTCCTATCTTCATGAATTCTTCATTTCCTTCGTGTGAACCTTAATCAAGGCTCATGTCTTCACATAAGAAATACTTATCAATCTCAAAGTCACCAGCCACTATGCATCGCAATCCTCCACACCACCCTAACTCATGGAAGTTATTCCTTCCAAATTTGCTACAACGTATCAATCACAACTCACATTATGCCAATCCATCGCGTCTCATCATCCTGTTAACTCTTACTGCCATACTCCAATTCTAACACAACTCAACATTCTACCAATTCCCATGACTCAAACTAGTTGGGTAATCAGTCCAATTGTTGGCATACAGGATTCCGCCAGACCTAGTATTTGTTATGCCAATAGAGACCTACTTAAACATGTATGGGGGGGATTTGTTAGCATCAAGCTTTTGACAACACCGATGAAGTGAGTGAAGTCTCACCTAAGATGTTAATGGATGACTGTCATAACCAGGTTTCCACATTTTGACATCATTGTCTTATGACTCAATGCTCGACCTATAATTGACACATACTTTTCTACCTCCCAACTACCTTGGACCATGCAAAGTGTTAAGCACCTCGACTCATTAGACATCGAAACAATCTAAGACAAGCATGTGCGGTAGATAACAACAGACAATATGTTTAATCATTAAAGGAAAAATTGACACTAGACCCTAACTAATATATTGATGTAACATCCCGAGGATAAATTTAATGTAATTAAGGCTAATAAGGGAAAAATAAGACTAAGGTCACAAGACACATATTCCAAGTTGAATGTTATACAAAACATTGTAGTGGGCATCATTTTTGGTTTATTTATTGCTATGGAAATTAGAAAAGGCATTGGAAAAGGTAAAGAGGTAATAATTCGCATTTATTTATGAAAATGAAGATAATAGGAGAAAAGGTAGGTGAATATACACAGTTTTGCATGCTAATGAAATTAGAGGGAAAATGAAGGAAAATGAAGAAAAAGGAGAAATCAATGATAAAAAGGCATCAGAGATCCAGTTCAAAATTTTGGTCATTCTTTAGCTTGGATTAATTGAGAAAGAGAAAGAGATCTCCCAAAGGAGAAAGCAAACAAGCAGAGGAAAAGTAAGCAAGGAAAGCAAAGGAAAGCAAGGAGAAGATTGGATTAGCAGCTTTAGCAGGAGGATTTTGTAGGTAACATGTTGCATGTGTGAATGCATAGTATATGCATTTTTTTATTTGGTTAATTTGCTATCATTGGCATGAGTGTTTCCTGATTTGACAGTGGTTTCAACTTTGCCTTTCCATTTCCTGGATAGCCATGGAATGATGGGATTCATTTTTGGTTAAGGTTTGGATTGCTAGAAGGTTTTTGAAATGGGTGAGGTGGTCTTAGGAAAATTCCCAAAGGTTTGGGTTGGATATGGTTTTCTCCATGAAGCCCTTAACAGGTGGGTGGAGACAAAAAAAATTCTCAATGTAAGGTGAAGAAATTATAAGGCATCCAAGCTTGGTTTAGTTTTGTGATCTCAAGACCAATTTAGGTGAGATCACAATAGTTTGAGGGTGGAGGTGGCTTAACCTTTGGATTCCCTTAGCTTTTTATGGCTTGGTTTATCCCATGATATACCACATTCATGCTTGGAATATGGCACAGGGGTGATTGGATGGAAGAAAGGTTTGGTTCAACCTAATCTATGGTCAAGTGGTATATGGAAGCCCTTGACTTGGTTGACTTTTACACATTTTTTTTTTAGACAGAAGCAGTTAAATTTTATTATAGGGCGCCAATACAGTGGCATTGAGCAATTACAGTACTGCTCTGGCTAAGAGCGCAGAGCGTAATTTTCCTCCTGAGACAGTAAACAATGTAGCAGAGATTGAATATACCCCACTGCAGAATTCTAAACTCCATGCTGTCTTGATCGATTGGAGCGTTGGAGAAGGCATCGAAATAAGAAGCGCTGAGATTTTCGACAGGTCCACAGATGAACGCTAGAAGATGAGGGGAGCTGGTGGCGTGAGGTCCCTCCGGATCAGCGATCAGGTTCTTCATTAGGCTTTCCAGGATATCACAAAAGGAGCCCTTCTTTCTATTTCCTTTGGATTCGCTATGGATAGAGAACAGAACGTTTTTGCTTCTGCCAAAAATGCAGAAGTTGATCACCTAGCCTTCCTTCATCCGGATGCTTACAACAGAGAAAACTGGGACAAAACATAGGGCGTGAAGCTGGGAGAAAAGGTCAGACTGCTTCATTAGGGATTGAACCAAGATTTTTTCCAGATGATCATTAAAATTGTTGCGGTTCAGACAGCAGGGAGGATGGAAGGGCCTAGGGATTAGAGGAATACTCAGCAGAAAAAAGGCCCAGAGAACACAGGACTTAAGGGATATTGCATAAGGAGTCGACATAGTTAACGGACATAGATCTTTTACTCCGCAGAACGCCGAGATTGGCTTCCATATATGCCTGGGTATTTAATTTCCTGGGAATATGATAGAAAGAGATCTTGTGGAATTTGGGCAATATAAGTCTGATTTTCCTGAGGATGGCTGATAAATGGAGCTGAGAAGGATTCTTATTGGTATTCAACGCCTAGATAATGATCCTGGAGTCCCCGAAGACTGAAATGGATAGGAAGTTACCTTTGATCGCTTGAAATAGACCCTGCCACAGAGCAAGAGCCTCCGCTCTGTTGTTAGATTCCCTGCCCAGACCCCAAGCAAACCGGATCACATTAGAACCATCAGGACCCAAGAGAACCCCACCGCCTCCTGCGATACCAGGGTTGCCTTTGGAGGCCTCGTAAAAAAAAGACAATGTTCATTCAGGGCCGACCTCCACTTAATGAACTCTTGCTCCTCCAGCCTAATTTCCCAGTTGGAGTGGACGCTAGTAGAGAGGGTGGCACAGTCCTTATGGTTAGGGACCAGTCCATTCAACCAGAGATCCTCCTCTCTGTTCAGAGCTTTTCCAGGCTTTTTGGCAGAGTTGGCTTCAAGAGTTTCTCCCAATAGAGCTTTGACTTTGGTGATGACTCTGGACGAATTGCAGCTTCCGTTTCTGAATAATCTTTTGTTCCTTTCCAGCCACAACTTCCAGCAAACGATCTTGGGGATCCACAGCCAACAATTTTTAAGAAGGTGATTTTTGGAAAGACCAAACAGAGATAATTTGCTCCAGGTTTGGAAAATATTTGGGATGTTCCTAGGGAGCTCGAATTTATCAGAATTTAGCATAAGGATCCCCTTCCAGACTTCTAGCGCAAAAGGGCAGGATAAGAACAAATGATCAGCTGTTTCTTCCTCGGACATGCAAAGATTGCACCAGGATGGTCCTTCCATACCACGTCTGCGGAGATTATCACGAGTGAGTATACTGTTGTGAGCTAACGTCCAGCAGAAGAAATCAATTTTGGGAAGAGAGGGGAAATCCCAAATAAATTTCCATTGAGCAGGATTTGGAGGAACATTCGGAGTGGCCATAATACTTTTGTAGCCTTCAGATGCAGAATACGAACATGAGACAAATCCCCACCCTCATTTGTCCTTTGCTAAAGCTTTTAAGGGAGCTTTCCCTTGAAGTTTATCCAAAAGAACTGAGGCTTCACCATCCAACCATTGAGTGACCTCCCCCAGTTGCCAGCTGTCCCAAAGACTATCCTCCGTCCAAGAGGAGATGTCCCAGAGGGTGTTCAGATTGCGATCCTGGAGTAAGTCTTTGATATTGGTAAGTTCTTCCATCTGACTCAAAGGTTGATCACCCAGAATAGGATCATCCCAGATTCTTATTTTTTTCCCATTACCTGGAATCCAATACAGCTTATGACTGAAATGTTCCAAAGCTTTGATGTAGAGTTTAAAAACAGGAGAGCCTTTGGAGGTTCGAGGAGGCTGGTCCAAGCATCTAAGGCGCTTCCCATGAAAATATTTTCTCCACAGGACTTTCTTGCTCCAACTTAATTTTCCAGAGATAATGTCCCAAAGCAGCTTGGTTCCTAAAGCCAGATTTTGAGCAGCCAGATCGCGAATTTGTAGTCCTCCTTCCCTAAATGGATTTTTAATAGTATCCCATTTAACAAGATGCAACCTTCTTTCATTGTTTTTCCCCCCTTCCCATAGAAAACGCCTTAGAAGAGCTTCCATTTTGTTGTTGAAGGTTTTTGGGGCAAGGAGGATGGAGTGCTGATATAACGGAAGACTTGAGAGTACAACTTTCATCAGAGTGATCTTCCCCACATTATTCAGCCATGAAGCTCCCCAGGCATGGATTCCACTTTTAATCTTTCCAGCAGGGGCATCCAATGGGCAACTTTAGGAGTGATCATGAAGATTGGTATCCCCAGGTATTTAAAGGAGTCCCAGGCCCAGGACCCTTCCATATCAAGAATCCTTGCAATATCTAATAATTCCTTAACCGAGCAGTTCCAGCTATAGATTGTGCTTTTTAGAAAGTTGATCTTGCTGCCCGAGGCTTCTCTATAAATGTCCAGCTCCTTCTTGAAGGATTTAGCAGAGTTTATGCTTGCCCCACCCAACAATAACGTATCGTCAACAAATTGGGCATGATTTATGTCTTTGACATGGTGAACCATGCGAAGGCCAAGAAGGATTTGAGTCTGTTGATTATGGTCCAGTTGAAAGCTGAGAACTGAGGCTTGAATGGCATAAAGAAGCGGGGACAAAGGGAAACCTTGTCTTAGGCCCCTAGAGGCTTGGAAAAAATTTGAAGGTCGCCCATTTACCAAAGGCGTTATCCAAGGAGAGGCAATGCAGGCTTTTATCCAGTTAATGATGGCTAAAGAGAAGCCCATTTTCTTCATAACCATAAACAGGAATTCATGCTTTACCCTGTCAAAAGCATTTGCCAAGTCAAGCTTAATCACCATACCTTTCTCCTTTCGGTGATAGCTTGAATGAATAGCTTCTTGCACCAGCACTATGTTGTCAAGAATCTTTCTCCCTTTGATGAATCCTCCTTGGTTTTCAGGGATAATGGACGGTAATATTTTCTTGAGGCGATTGGCTATAATTTTTGTGATCAGCTTGTAACTAGAGTTACACAACGAGATTGCCCTGAATCTGCTGAAATCAGCTGCACCTTTCTCTTTTGGAATCAAGGCCAGAAACGCTGAATTGATGCCGCCTTCGATCTTTGCACATGATTGAGATTTCCTAACCATTCTCAGAAGGTCATTTTTTATTATGGCCCAACAGGAAAGATAGAATCTAACAGGAAACCCATCCGGACCAGGAGCTTTGTCCGGTTCCATACTGTCCAGTGCATTTTTAAGCTCATTCATGCTGATTAGAGCAGTCAGCATAGAATTGTCAGGATCTTGAACACATTGGGGCATCAAATTCATCGGATAGACATGGGGATCCATTGGTGGATCATCGGGGGCAGAGTAAAGATCTTTGAAGTGAGAGTGAGCTGCCCGCTTTATGTCTTCGAAATCCTTAACCACTGCATTTTGGTGATGAATTTCTTTAACAGTTTTGAATTGCTTGCGAGCTTCAACTTGTTTGTGGAAGAAGCTAGTATTTTTGTCCCCAGCTTGTAACCAGAGAGCTCTGGATTTCTGCCTCCAGAATTCTTCTTCTTCCCTACTTGCTTTGTGGAAATATTTCTGCAGGTCAACTTCTCTCTGAAGAAGGCCTTGGGTAACAACAGAATTTTCCAAAGATAATTGATGGGCAGCAAGGCTGTCCAGGGCCACCTTCCTTTTGGAGGAGGGAGTTTTCAGCGTTCTAGCCCACTCCTTAAGCCTTCTTTTGAGCCCCCTCAATTTTTCTTCCCACACGTAGAAAGGGGAACCTTGAACAGGTCTGTTCCAGGCATCTGAAACCATCTCTTGGAACCCCTCATGCTGAAGCCATAATGAACTGAATCTGAAGGGGAAAGGGCCAAGATTTTCATCCATGGAAAGATCAAGGATAATGGTTTTGTGATCAGAGGCGCTTTTTAGCAGAATTTTGGACGAGGCCATTAGACCGCAAGTTAGGAAAGAGGATTGGACTAGAAATCTGTCCAATCGAGTTGCAATATGATTTGGGCCCACCCTTTTGTTAGACCAGGTGAACTTCCCAGATGTGGGCTTGATATCCTCCAACTCCCATCCAAACATGAGGTCTTCAACCCATTCTCTAGCTGGATCCCTGACCGGGAGCCTCCCTTTTTCTCATTTACAGCAAGAGTGACATTCATATCACCAGCTATGATAATGTTTTCAGGATTGTGCAGCAAAAGATAGGACAAAATCGAGTCCCAATAGTATTTTTTCTCAGAAGGAAGAACAGGAGCATATATATTGAACATACTTACTTGTTGGTCGGAGTCTTTATGGAGGAGCTTCGTGAGAAGCCAATGGGAGGAGCTATCTTTTTGAATCAGGTCATAGATAGAGCTATCCCAGAAGGTAGTGATTCCACCGGAGGCGCCTCTTGCACTGACAACACATCCAATACCTTTACGCCAGAAGGTTTTGCTAGCATGGAGGAGGGAAGTTTCCTCCAACTTTGCCTCCTCGATGAGGAGGATTTCAGGCGAATACATTCTCACTATATCTTTCAGGGCATCTTCTTTTAGCTTGCTGCCTAATCCTCTGCAATTCCAGGAGACGTACTTCATTATTTATTGTCTTGGGAGATTGTGGCTCCCTTTGGAGCCGAGCCATGCTTACGCCCTGACCTAGTATTCATCATTCCCTTGAGAGTTTTTTGAGAGCCTTGGAGAACATCCTGATAGGTTTTCTCCTCTCTCTGTTTCTTCTTGGATTTTCGACCCTTGGCTGATTTGATAGGGGTGACTTGTGAGCTGTCTGATTCATAGGTTCTTCCTTCTGAGACTTCATCAGATTTGGAGGCCAGGGTTATATTTTCTTCTTTATCTTTATTTCCTTCATTTCCTCCTGAGGCTGGGGGGGTGATTATTTCAGTACCAGTTTCTTTTACTTCCTTCATCATGTCTTCAGGTTCTTCTTGAGCCCCAATGGTTTATGTGTTCCCACCTAAGGAGGATCCAACTTTTGGGTCTTCATTGGCCTTTGGATTGGTCTGAGGCTTCCCCACTGTTCTAGAATTTTTCTTCTCTGCTGGTCTAGGGATAGCCTTGCCTCTTTTGATTTCTTTCCATCCTTCCTCGTCCTCCTTGGTCCCGGTCGGGGATTAGGGGCAATTCCGTTGGAAGTGTCCATGTTCATGACACGTTCTGCATTTGAAAGGTAGTTGCTCGTAGTCCAACTTTTGATAGTGATGCCATTCTCCCACTGTAAGTTTAATCGCTTCGGGGAGACCAGCCTCTAAGTCAACTTCCACATAGATTCTTGCACAGGTGTATTGGCCTTTATTGTCTGCTTTGTCGATGAATCTGCCCAGACCGTTCCCAATCCTTTGCAATGATTGATAGCTCCAGCAGTGGATCGGAAGGTTAGGGAGTCGAACCCAGATTGGTACTTCCTTAGGAATATCCACTGAGGGATCGAAGTCCGGGGTCCATTTATTGAGATACAGACCCTGATTTCCCATGAAATACGATCCATTTCTGAAAACCAGATCTCGGTCTTCTTTGGTGGTGAACTCGAAAATGAAGAAACCTCTACTATTTTCATAATAATAAATAATAAAATAATATTTTATAAATTTAGAACTCAAAATGATTCTCAATTTAACATTATATAATAAAATCATAATAAATATATTTATATTTAACTTACATTTTATTATTATCAATATTATAAGGAGTTATTTTCTAAATTCCCAACTACTAAAAATATAGAAATATCTGGCAAAAAAAGAAGAAGAAGAAGAAGAAGTAAATGTTGGAAAGGCAGAGGAGACAAAAAACTTATTCACACAAAAATCACACGAGTTGCGGCTCTTCTATTGATCACACAAAACTTGATCCTTACAATGAACCCAGGGAAGGGTATTTATCCTTTTCCAACTAGCGACTTGCCTAAAATATCTTGACATGCAACCACACACTAAAAGTCGTCTATCACTTAACTCGACTTGACTCAACCCTCAATGCTCAATTAACTGACTCTCTAAGTTTAGCCAACTCCTCATGCGGGAGTAATTATCTTATTTTAACACTCCCCCTTAATTACGACTGCTAAACTAAAACATGACTCATGACAAATCAAACATGCCTGTTGGTCTATGTCTCAGCCAGGCTTACAACACACAAGTTTCTTCTATGAAACTCAAACACATCTTTTGCTAATGACTTAGTAAATATATCAGCCAATTCATCACTAGATTTACAAGGCTTCAAGTGAACTTCTCCATTACTTACAAGTTCTCTAATAAAGTGATATCTAGTATCAATATGCTTTCTCTTTTGATGAAACACACTATTCTTGGATAGTGCAATTGCTGAGGTGTTGTCACAATATATTGTTTTTGATCCTTGTTGTTTTTTCTTGAGTCCATCAAATACTCTTCTTAACCACACTGCTTGACATGCTATTGATGTTGCTGCTACATATTTTGCTTCTGCTAACGAAAGTGTCACAATGGACTGCTTCTTAGATGCCCATGAAATCACACCTGAACCAAGATGGAACACAAAACCAAAAGTTCTCTTCCTATCATCCAAACTACCTGCAAAATCACTGTTTGTGTACCTACTCAAATCTTTATTTTATGTGCTTGCATACATTATGCCACAATCTCTAGTTCCTGCTATGTATCTTAGAATTATTTTTCCTGCACTCGCATGTGTGTCTTTTGGAGTCTCCATAAATCTGGAAACAAACTCACTCCTTGCATGATATCCGGTCTTGTAGTTGTGAGATACATGAGACTGCCAACTGTTACACAGTATTTTGTCACCGACCCCGCATTCCCTGATCCCGGACACTGCCGGTCTGTGGTATTGACATCTTCTTTGTGTCATGTTGCAAAATATGTGTCAATGTCTTCCTTGTCATATCAGGAAGAATACCTCAGTTCATTACTCTTGGATCAAACCCTTTTTAACCTCTTTTTTTGGGTCGTCGCGGGTCATCAGTTATTCCACCTGCGAAGATGGCCAAGATTGAACTAAGCCTAGTGATGTCGTCGCCCTGTCCCTGTGTTTCACTCGCAACGAGCTACTTTTGGTGAGTTTTTTTTTTAAATTGTTGAAGCTTCTGAGTGGAGGTCCTAGGGTTGGTTGTTGGATTAGATGAGCTCGACTCTCTCCTTTGGGATGGTTGTTCCACCCTATGTGCAACCTCCCAAAGGGATAAGCTCTTTCTCCCATCTTTTAAGGAGGCTCCTCCTCATATAGATACCTCCATCATAGCTAAGATCTGTTAGAGCGAGTTAGAGAGGGTGAGAGAGTTTGACGAGAGTTTGGAAGTAGCTTCTAATGTAACTTGGCCCAAGATAGTATTGTGTGGATTTTGCTTGATTGTATGAGTGTTCTACCGTCATAATTTTGCCTTTTGGGTAGGAGAGAGAGTTATTCATCCTCTTGGGAGACAATTCATGAATGAATGATTGCAGAGACATTCTGATAGGACCCTTCAAGGAGACCTACAATGTCAAGGCATGGTTGCAATTTTTACTTCAGTTCATATTAATACAAATCAACAGTTTATTTCCTATATCTTATGTCAAAATTGCATATTGATAGCTTGAAGTTCCTTGACCCTTTAAGTGGATCGTTTTTGTTGTATTCTATTATGTTTGTTGTTGTTATTTGTCACGTACAAAGTGATTAGAAGAGGGCTGGAGCAACACAACGAGAATTTCATCAAACAAGGATTTGAAGGTAGGCCTTCATGACATTAACTATCTAAGGGAATTTGCTTTGATATTGTTCTTATGGTGACTAGACCCACTCTAGGGCTAGAGGGGTTGCCTCTGTTCACAAAGGGAACTTACCTGCTTCACACCAACCAATATTTTGAATATAGTTGGATTGACATCTAATCCTTCATCAGCCTCACTCAACTTTGTACCTGTTGCAACTGGTGCAGGGATAGGTTTGAAATTTTCCATTCTGAATCTTTTCAACAAATATTTGGCATATTAATTTGACAAATAAAAATTCCCTTTTTAGATTTGTCAACTTCTATGCCAAGAAAATATTTCATGAGACCAAGATTTGTCATATAAAATTCTTTCATCATGGCTACTTTAAATTCATCTATCTCAAAATCACCTATAAAAATCATGTCATCAACATATAAGAAGACAATCAAAATCTGTCCATGCTCATTTACCTTTGTGTACATGGTAGGTCCAATATTTCTTCTGCAAAATTCATTCTTGATCATGTAATTGCAATTATGGTATACCAAGCTCTAGGCACTTGCTTTAGTCCATAGAGCGCTTTCTTCAACCTGTAAAATTTCTCTTCTTTACTTTCAACTTCATATCCTGGAGGTTGCTGCACATAAATTTCTTCTTTTAGAATTCCATTCAAGAAGGCTGATTTCACATCCATCTGATATACTTTCCACTTGCTCTGAGTTGTTGTGGCTAGAGCTGCTCTTATAGTATCCAATCTGGCTATCGGAGAAAACGTTTCTCCAAAATCTATTCCTGGTTACTGTGAGAATCCTTTTGCTAAAAGTCTAGCTTTAAATCTGTCAATTTCACCTTTCTCATTCAACTTTGTCCTGTACACCCACTTCACAACAATGAGATTTTTTCCTTTGGAAAATCAACCAAATCCCATATATTATTCTTTTCAATAGCTTCAATTTCTTCATCCATGGCTTGCACCTAATATTCATCTCTGATTTCTTCTTCAAACAAAGAAGGTTGGAATGAAAACAATGCAAAATTTGAAACAACATCCAAATCATCATAAATATCTTTCAGACTTCTCATATTTCTCTTACCATTGTTTGATTCATCACCTTATTGACTATTGGGAGAATCTCGACCTCTTGATATGATTGAAGATCCATGCTGCTCAAAAAATCTTGGAGTCCTTGTTGGTGTGTCTCTGGTTGGTGTCTTCACTTGTGTTTCTTGTTGCTCCTTTTCTGCTACATCATCTTCTTCCATTAGTTTCACTTGTGCATCAACTGTTTTGTCTACAGTTCCATTCCACGACTCTAGTTCTTTGAACACAACATCTATGCTAATTATGGTCTTCTTGGTGACAGGGTTATACAATTTGTAGGCTTTTGATTGCTCACTATAACAAGTAAATATGCATTTTTCACTTTTATCATCCAATTTTCCTCTTCGCTCTTTGGGCACACATGCATAAGCTACACATCCAAATACTCTGAGATGAGATACACTACAAGACATACCTGACCATGCTGGTTTTGGTACTCTGTTCATCACACTCTTTGTAGGAGATTTGTTGGTCACATCAATAGAACATGCAACTGCTTTTGCCCAATACTCATTATTCAAGTTTCTGCCTTTCAACATGCTTCTTACCATGTTCATAATTATTATGTTCTTTCTCTCTGCTACACCATTTTGTTGCGGTGTGTATCTGGTTGTAAATTGTCTTCTAATTCCATGTTGTTTGCAGTAATCATGAGATGCCTTTGAGTCATATTCTCCACCACGATCTGACCTCAATACCTTGATCTGTTTATCACTTTGGTTCTCTTCTAAGGCTTTGAATTCTTTGAACTTTGCAAAAGTTTCAGATTTCTGCTTCAAGAAGTAAACCTAAGTCTTTCTGCTATAATCATCAATGAAAGTAAGGGCGTAACAACTTCCACTAGTCGACTGTGTCCTCATAGGTCCACACAAGCTTGATACCAACTGTTAGAAAGGAATAAGAGAGAAAACACTAGCTCAAGAGGTTTCTTTGCTCTGTATGCAACGCCCTTTGGAAAATTTTCACGACGTTTCTTTCCCAAGATGCAACACTCACAACTACTGGTAGATTCTTTGATGGGAGATAATCTTCTGACCATATGTTTCTGCTGTAACAATTTTAAACCAGAAAGTGAAAGTGTCCAAACCGAAAGTGCCATAACCAATAATCATCAGAACAATGCAAATGTAAACTCAGTTGCTGCTTGCTTAGGGGCTTGTCATATATAACACATTCTTAATCTTAAAAGATAACCTTGTATCCTTTCTGTGTTAATTGACCAACACTTATAAAATTATGTTTGAGACCAGGAACATAATATACCTCTGAGATTGTCTTCGGCTCCCCCTGCTTGGTCATAATGTTGACCACTCCTTTTCCATCTACTTCCACAGTCTTGTCAGTCCCCAAATTTACTTGTATTTTTACAGATTGATCGAATTTTGCAACCAAATTCTTGTTTCCTGTCGCGTGGTTACTTCAACCACTATCTAACGAACACACACTAGCAAAAGGTTCATGCATGGTATGACAAGCTAGGAACATGGAGTTAGTACTCTCTGTAGTGACATTAACTCTCTTGTTCACTTGATCAACATAGTGACCAAATTTATTGCAATAATAACATCTCACCTTTGATTTGTCAACTTTTTGATTATTGTTGAAGCTTCTGTAGTTGCTTCCATTTTCGTGTTCATGTTCTTCTCAGCCATCTCTCTGACCACCATATCTTCCGCTTCATCCTCTACCTCTTGAACTACTTCTGCCTTGACCTATGTCTCTTGAAATAGAAACCTAACTTTTGAAAGCAGACTCTAAAGTGGAATCCTTATTTCTGTTTGTCCTTGCCTCATGTGATAGAAGTGATCCCATCAACTCATCAAATGTCAATGATGCCAAATCCTTGGCTTCTTTTATGGACGCTACCACAACATCAAATTTGGTAGACAATGATCTGATGACCTTCTCAACCATTGTTTGATCTTTAATTTCTTCACCATAAATTTTTAACTAATTTACGGCAGTTATGATCCGATACATGAAAGAATCAATGTCCTTTGTCTCCTTCATCTGCAGACTTTCAAAATCTCTCCTAGTATTCTACAACTTAACAATATTGACTTTGGCCATACTTGTATAGCTTTTTGCCAAAGTATCCCATGCTACTTTTGCTGAAGACATGATCATAATCTTCTGGAACACTGCTCGGTCAACTCCCTATTGAATAAGCTGCAACGCTTGTGCATTCTTCTTATTGTCTTTCTTCCATTGTTCCCTCTTTATATTGTTTAAAGCTCGTTCTGCTGCTTCATCCTTAGGTTCTGAAAAACCAAGCTGGACATATTCCCAAACATCATGTGCCAACAACATGGTCGCCATCATAATGGCCCACACATCATAATCCTTCCCTATAAATGGTGGGAATTGGGGCTTGAAATTTGAGAAAGCCACATTTCTCTAAAAATTTGTCTTTTAAAACCCTTTCAATTAAAAAACCTTAAAATTTATCCTTTTACAAAAAAATCCCAAATTTTATATTTTTTTTTTTTAATTAAAAACTTAAAAAAAATTCTTTTTCCAAAAACCTTTTAAAAAATTCCTTTTTGAAAAAACTTGTAATAAAAAACTTTTCACCACACCTTTAAAAAAAATATTTTTTTTTTTGCTTGAGCAAGAGTTGTTCCTTCTATATCATTAAATCAAACATAATTTACAATATATACACGAACCACCACACTGTGTGGTCTAAGGCAAAATTTGAAGATGTTCTACAGAATCAAAGCCCTCAATCCTCCAAAGATTCCCACCAAACATTTTGGAGTACAGACAAAAATAGGCCACGGGAGTCGCAGGGCTTATGAACCCTCCCCACAAATACCCGCGCCAGCAACCCCCTAACTTGCTTTTTAATCATTGCCGTTCATTTTTCTTCTTAAATCTCATGATGGAGATACACATCGCACCATGAAAATGCACGATTTTTAAGCCCCCGTCCCCACCAAACCTCTTGTCCCATCCTGATTGTTGATCATTCTCACTGAATCGGATGACTGGGCAACAAATCACACGCCTGAACTCATCAGACTTTAGAGTGCGATGGGGGTGGTTTTTAGACCAGGCCCTCGTCCACATGTCAAGATCAGTATGGTATCGTTGCCAAAAACTCCAAATCGCCTTCAGCTTGAAAGTGGTGCGAGCACTCCGAAACCACTTGTGTAGTGGTTTTTTCTTCTGGTACTTGAAAAGAAGTGGAATGTTGCCGCCAGAATGGGGCCATCGATCATTGCTCTTCATCTTTCTCCTAACTAAGAAAACCATGCTCCAGACGCTGAGGAAATTTAGGGTTGTAATAACCAAAGCTGAAGAGGTCGACCCTTGCCATCCTTCCATCTTAGATCTTTCTGCCCAAAAAAGAGAATCTTGCAGCAATCTGTTCATTGCTAATTGGATTCCTTATTTTTGTTCTGATACACTTCTTTATCCTCTTCCGCCTAGGTATGGCAAAGATCTTTGAGGTTGCTCTGCGCCATTTCCAGCCAACCCATCTAAATTCTGCTGTCCTTACAGTTGACACCTTGGTTAGTAAGAATGTCCACCAATTTGTTGGCCTTTCTACGCACATGGATGAAGCTAAGTGTGCATAGTTCCTGAAGATGTTCCTGAATTTTATGAAGAAACCTTGTTAGCCTCCAATGTTTTGTAACTTTTTCTAGCCCGGTGCCATGACTAATTCTCTTGGCCGCATTGATGACTAACTCTGAATCAGCTTCTATTATCACATTATGGCAGTTGTCCTGTTTCGGGAATTATAAGCATTGTTCCAATGCCATTAATTCCGTCATGTTGTTGGTGGATTTTCCTAAATGACAATGGAAGAGGGAGATGATGCTTCCGGTTTCATCCCGTAGAACTCCTCCAAAGTCAGCCATTTTGGGGTTTGCCTTTTGAAGCTCCATCGATGTTATACTTCATAAAACCAGCCAGGGGGGGATTCCAGAAATCTTTAACCTTTTCCCTCAAGATTATTTTCCTTTCTAGACCTTGTGGAACCAGCCCTTGCATATCTAACTGCCTGAGGATTCTCAAATCTGCTTCTGAGGGAGGATTTTTGGGGAGATCCTTAACTGTGGTGCCAACTGTTTCTTTAAGCTGTTTCAATATCTACTCAAACAGGCGAAGCGAGGAATTCTTCTCTTCTTTGAAAATTCTTTTGTTTCTTTCTTTCCACACATTCCATATGATGAAACTTGGCAGAAGAGCCCAGGCAGAGTTAAGAACTTCAAAATTGGAAAAATTATTCCTCCAATTGTTTAAGGTGTTAGTAATACTTTCTTTGTCCCTATCTGATTAATTGAAGATGGTGGCAAAAATATCCCATAACCTTGAGGTGAAAATGCAACTATTGAGAAGATGTTTCAATGTCTCCTCTTAGGCTTCATAGAGCTGGCATCTGGAAGGTCCCAGCATTCCTCTCTTTCTAATGTTGTCCCATGTTAAGATTTTCATGTGGTGAACCAACCACATGAAGAGTTTGATCTTCATCCAGCCTTTGTGCCTCCATAGCTTCTGTTAGGTTCTAATCGGAGCTGTGGAATCCAGCCGAAGGAGAACACCTTTTGCTTCCTTAATATTAAAACTACCCTCTTTATTGTTACCCCATCTTAGTTGATCATGTCCTTCCATGACTAAAATCATCCTTTGATCCAACATCCTCTTTAGGGTCTCTGCTCTACTGTTAAGGGTTCTGTCCTCTCTGCCATCTATCTTTCTCCATGTTCTCCATTTTCCTGTATTGTGAGGTTGCTCCCAAAAGTCCTGAACCTTTACTAAACCTTGGTTGTCTATCTCATACTTGAGGCCCAAAAATTCCTCTTTCAATAGTGTTGGTTCTTGTTGCCATTTGTCTTCCCAGAATAGTGCCAGATCTCCATCTCTGATTTCCCACAAGCTGTTTTTTTGAACCATCTCTCTGTTCTCCCAGGCCTTGTTCCATATGGGAGAGCCCTTCAAGTTTCCAGACATTCTTATTAGCTCAGAAGGATGCCAGGAGCTGGCATATTTTTCCTTCCAGATACTTGCCCATTGAGCCTTAGGATCCTTAACCCATCTCCACCAAAGTTTGGCCCCAAGAGCCTTACTGAGAATCTCTAGATCATCTAATCCTAGTCCTCCTAGGTTCTTGGGTCTACAGATATTTTCCCAAGAGACTAAAGCCCATTTTCTTCTAGTTTCCTCCTTGCCCCAAAGAAAATCTCTTTGGATATTTCTAAATTGTTGTAAGACTCCGTTTGGAGTTGGGAGAGCTGATAGCATATAAACTGGGATAGCTTGGAGCACTGCCTTTGTAAGAACCAGTCTACCCGCCAGATTTAAAGATCTGATTGTCCAATTCCTAACCTTATCTTGCATCTTGATAGTTAATGGTTCCCAAATACTCGTGTAAAGGTTTGGCCGTAAGAGGAACTCCCAAGTACCTAGAGGGTAGGGATTCTCTTTGAAAGCCAAGAATTCTGGAGACATTTCTCTGAATGGCTATATGGGTGTTAAAGAAGAAAATTTTTTATTTGGAAAGATTGACTTCCAAATCTGTTGCCTTAGCAAAGTCATACAAAATTTGTTTGTAAGCAAGCACTTCCTTAATTGAGGGAATTCCTTGTAACATGGTATCATCAACAAATTGTTGATGAGTCAGAGCTTGACCATTCTCAGATAGTTAGAGTCCTTGAATTTTACCTGCTACTTTAGCCTGCTTGATGGACCGTCCTAGCCCTACCATCATAAGGATGAACAGAAAAGGAGATAGTGGATCCCCTTGTCTGAGTCCTCTAGAAGGAAGAAAAATTTCAGAGGGAGAACCATTAACTAAAATTGAAAAGCTGGAGGAGGTTACCAGGGCCATGACCCATCTGACCCAATTGTGATCAAAACCAAACGCAATAAGTACCCTCTTGATATATGTCCAATTCACTTTATCATATGCCTTGGCTATGTCCAATTGCATTATCATACCTGCTTTCCTTTTGCTAATTAGTGAGTGAACCACCTCATGAGCTTGAATGATGTTATCCAGTATTTGTCTTCCCTCCACATAACCAGATTGTTCCCCCGAAACTAACATAGGCAACAAGGGTTTGAGTCTGTTGGCCACTACCTTGGAAATTATCTTGTAAACCACATTGCATAAAGCAATGGGCCTATACTTCTCTGGCGTTTGAGCATTATCCTATTTTGGAATTAGAGTGATGAAGGAGGTATTGAGAGCCTTCAAAATAGTTCTGTTCAGCCTGGAATCTTCCACAACCCTTAGAATGTCCTTTTTGACAATGTTGCAGCAAACTTTGAAGAAGTCCACATTGAATCCATTTGGACCTGGAGCTTTGCCATTTTACATTTCCTTGAGCACCTCACTGACCTCCTTTTCGGTTACAGGTCTGTTGAGATTACAATTATCCTCTCTGGAAACCAGCTTAGGGATGTGCTTGGTGATGTCCTTAATGAACGGTTCCCTTACTAAAACGTTTTCCTGGGCAATACTTCGGAAGTGCCTGACTAACACTGCTTCTATTTCCTCATGGGATTGATGTGTCTGTCCATTCTCGTCCTTGATCGCAGAGATCCGATTGTGAGCCCTGTTTGCTATGGTGGATTTATGGAAAAATTTAGTGTTGCGCTCTCCTTCTTTTAGCCATTGAACTCTTGATTTTTGTTTCCAAAAAATTTCCTCTTGTCTACACAACTTTTCCCATTCTTGATGATGCTTCTCTACTTGCTCATTTTTGTTCTTATCAAAACCCTCCTTGATCAAAGCTTGATTGAGCTCCAACATTTTATTTTCTACAATTTCTTACCTACAAAGATATTTCCAAATTCATTCTTGTTCCAATCTTTTAGCTTCCTCTTGACGTGCTTTAATCTTTTGTGAAGCAGGAACATTGTTGATCCTTGAATCTGCAAATCTTCCGCCCACCATTTTTCTATGTTGCTGATGAAATCTGGGTGTGAAAGCCAAATATTTTCAAATCTGAAAGGTCGGTTTCTAGGGGTGCCTATGCCCTTGATCTCCAATTGAACCGACCAGTGATTTGAACCTCCAAAAGGGAGAATTCCTACTATTATTTCCTTGTCTATAAGCATGAGATCCTCAGAGATCATGAATCTATCTAACTTGGAGGCTACCTGGGAATCCCCTCCTCTTTTATTGTTCCAAGTGTAGAGACCATTGTTTGTCTCAATGTCAACAAGCTTCATGTTCTCAGAAAAGGATTGGAAGGCCGAGGAATCTTTGTTTAGAGCTCTTGTGCCCCCTTTTTTCTCCGAGAGAGATATGATCATATTGAAGTCCCCTCCTATGACCCAAGGTAACCCTTCATGCTTGACCCTGAGATCTACCAAGGAGTCAATAAACCTGATTTTGTCATCTAACCTTTGAGGGCCATAAACATTCGTGAGTAGATAAGTATTTCTATCCCCTACAGACTGTATGACCACTGATAAATAATTCCTTGATGCCTCATCATCAATTATTCCAATTTTTTGTAGATTTTAGAGAGTAAGGATACCCCCTGCTGTATTTTCAACTTTAACTTCTAGAAACTCAAATCTCCTAGGCCATTTAATAAGTATTTTCCTTAACTTTTGAATGGAGCATTTTGTTTCTTGGACAAAAATTATGTTTGGAGCTGCCTGTTTCATTTTTTTATTCAACATTCTCTGTTTTCTTTTGCTACCTAGACCTCTAATATTCCAAGTTGTGAACTTCATAATTAAAGATTGGTGAAGGAGTAACTGGTTAGATCTTTCATCTTACTTGAGTCTATCATGAGCTTCCCACATTCCATCAGTAGCTCGTTCTGTTTTTTCCTCCCTCTTTTTTTTCCTGAATTTCTTGGTGTTAACCCCATAGTCATTTTTACTGCTTTCACCCCTTCATTACTTTGTCTTTCAATGTTGTTTGCTTCCTCCCAGCCCTTTGCCTGAGTTTTCCATAAGAATAATTGTCGTACCTGATTGAACTCTTCTTATGGTAGTGATTCTACCCCACCAGTAGTTCCCTGATTCAAGAACCCTTCTAAATCTAGGTTTTCTCTTTCAAGAATCTCCTGAAGCTCATTTTCCTCTGTTTCCATTTCACTTTGGGTCATTTCCTGATCCATTTCCAGTTCTGAGTCACTCAACATGATCCCTTTCTGTTTTTTATGTTCCTGAGTTAGATCATTACCTTCTTCCTTCTTCTTCTTCTTAAAACCTTCATTCATTATTTGATCTTCTACTGCTATTTCTTCATCCTCTTCGAACACTTGGAACTGATTTTGACTAGTCTTTTGTCCTTCAGTTTGGTGTTGCTTTGTCCCTTTTTTTGCCACTTTTCCCTTTGTGAGCAACCTTGTGAAGGTTGTCTTAGTCTTTCTCAGGACTAGTTTTGTGTTTGTTTTCTGCTTTACTGAGAGGGCAGTCTTTTAGAAGGTACCTATGCTCATGGAATCTGCGACATCCAAAAGGAATATGCTCACAGTCTACTGTCTGCACCCAATCCTCATAAAAAACCTCCAAGATGATCTCATCCGGAAGAGCTCCAGATAGATCCATTTCCACACAGATCATTGCAAAGGAGGTATATTTTCCCCTCCTTGTGGCTTCAGAAACTTTGACAAGCCGTCCTAATTTATTGTCTATGGCAGCTAGCGATTTTGTTTGCCAATAATCCAGAGGTAGAGAATAGAGTCTTACCTAAACCGGGACTGAAGTGAAAGTTTCCCGCTCTGGAACGAAATTCATCATCCAAGGTTTCATGTAGAGCCTTGCTGCTGTATAGAAGTATGGGCTGCCTTCAAACACTCTGTCTTTATCTTCAATGTTAGTGAATACCACAGTAAAGAAACCCTTGGACCCTAGATGAAGATCAATGCTACCTTTGGGCTTCCAGTGTTATATCCATGTTTGTAAAGCTTTTTCAGTGGGCCAAAATCCCATGAATTTGCATATGATTGCATAAGTCCGTATGTGATGCCTCCCATGAATTTGCATATGATTGCATAAGTCCGCATGTGATCCCTGTGCACCTGCAACGTTGGATCATTTAAAACTACTCCTGGAGTGATATCAGTCTTGGATTTACATGGTCCCTTCTGATTTTTGTCTTTTGTTCCCTGTTTTTCGTTGTTTTCCTCTTTATCTTTTGTGCCCCATTCTCCTTCGATTTGGTGCCTTGGTGCCTTCTATTTCCTCCACTCTGTTTCTACGTCCTTCCTCAACATTACCTTTGTCTTTATCTAGAAGTTTCTTTCCCTTACAGACACCACTTCCTTGTAAGAGGGAGTGGAGCTCCCTCCCCGTGCCTATCCATGGGAAAAACCCCTGAGTAACCTGCAACCCTAGTCGCCGCCTATTCGCCTCCGCTCTCCTCCGGCTTTCCGGAATGCTTACCGCATCTAAAAAAGATAAACTTATAAACCTCACGTATTAAAAAAAACCACTTGTGAATTTGATATTTTAATAAACAACGTGAACTTTGATAAACTACCCACGTGAGCAAAACGACTCCTTTGACTTCGCGACAAGTATGTTCTTTGGTTGATTAACGCGTCAGTTGTGGTGATGGCATGCGTGCTATCACCTTCCACGATGATGGACTCCCACGTTATTCCTATAACATTTCAAACACCAAAGGAACCCCGTGCATGCAAATCAAGGTAAGTTTAACTGTTGTAACAAGATGATTGCTTACACCGACCTGCTTTATAACGCCTTGTGTATAACGTGCAAGGTATGTTATAGTATTAACTAGGAGAAAAAAATATATTTTTCCTTTCACACAGATTGTTGTTTAATCTGTTTTTCTTCGTTTTTTTAACCTCGCTCAATTTGTTGGAAAAGTACAGGAGACAAAACACTTATTCACACACAAATCATACAAGTTGCGGCTCTTCTATTGATCACACACAACTTGATCCTTACAATGAACCTAGTGAAGATATTTATCCTTTTTGAATTTATGGTCGGAGAATCCACAGTGAGAGAATTTTTACACCAACGTTTTGAATCCCAAATGGGGATCCATCTTTCTCTTTACCTGATGATGGATCCCATTTGGGATTCGAAACGTTGGTGTAAAAATTCTCTTACTGTGGATTCTCCGACCATAAATTCAAAAAGCACAAACCACAGATCTCTGAAATCCAATATTTATCCTTTTCCAATTAGCGAATTGCCTAAAATATCTTGACATGCAACCACATACAACCACACATTAAAAGTCGTTTATCACTGAACTCGACTTGACTCAACACTCAAACACTCAACCCTCAATTATCTGTCTCTAAGTTTAGCTAACCCCTCATGTAGGGGTAATTATCTTATTTTAAGAGTAAATACTCTGAACTTGGAAGCAAATATAAAAATTGTCTGAAATAAAAAATAAACCCTTTGAACTGGAAAAAAAAAAATTTGCAACAAATAATAATAATAATAATAAGTTGCAACATGTAAAACAATAATTTAAAATATAAACTAAAATATTAATTTTATTATTATTATTATTAAGTAAATTCAAAAAAAATTATATTTCCATGCTTAGTCTTCTCAAAATCTCCTTGAACACTGAGTGTCAATAATTACAAGAACACTATGATAGTTGTGCGACATGAAATCTATAAGATCCAAATTTCTCCACCTAACTAGACCACATTCCTACTACATTCGTATAACTCTACATGTAGCCAGTAAAAACATTCCAGAGAAATCCTGCTTTCTTCTACAACGCCACAACCATGATTGATTCATTCGGCTCTTGCGTCACGATAACGTCGACAAATCGATAGTATTTTGGGAGTGGCCACGCCCTTTCTTGAATTTTCAATCGCAGGAAATTGGTAGCATTTTTGGAGAGGCCATTATTTTCCGTTGGCACAAGTTGACGGGGCCAGGCCAAATATAGCTTTATTTTGACGAGATGGCTTCTGAACTTCACGTGTCAAACCGACTCTTTACAATACGAACATCCTTTGACTCTAACGAGAAGAAATATTGTAATAAGGAATCTTTATTATATATATTTCAGGGTTTAATTTAGGTGGTAGGGAAATGCTATTATTTTGTCTGTTTTGGATTTGGTTTTAATTTTAAGATATGCTAAGTTGAATTTATAATAAAAGTACTTACTGGACTTCATTCCCGTCCATTACAATCAAGATAAGAGGCGGGCAACTTTATAGCACACTAACTTGAAAACACATAAACTTTCTATTTTATTGTCGATGGAAAAGCTGAAGTGGTCATTTCATATTTTTAATATGAGGAAACGTTAATTGTTCAATGATTTGACTTTTTATTTATTTTTAACGAAATGCCGT
>APFE030273085.1:0-17916 GCA_000404065.3 Pinus taeda | reverse complement strand
CAATATTAAATTTGCTATATTATAATATATATTAATATATCATGATATATATTAACTCTAGATATATATGGGGGGGAAGAAAAAATACGAAGAGTGATAGAGGTGGGGAGATATGGGAAGTGACAAGGGAGAGATCGAGATAAACTTAAGGACAGGGGAGAGGAGGAATGGAGACAGAGAGAGGGAGATGAGTGAGAGATGTAGAGAAGGGTAAGAGAGGGAGAGAGAGACACAAAGATGGAGGGGAAGACAGAGAAGGAGAGAGGGAGGGAGATTGTGAGAGGATTAGAGGGCAGAGAGAGAGAGAGAGATGGGGGAAGAGAGAGAGGAATTGCAAGAGAGGAGGCGAGAGGGAGGGAAGAAGAAAGAGATAGAGAGTGAGAAGTGGAGAGAGAGGGAGAGACAAGGGAGAGATGGAGAGAGAGATAGAGAGAGTATGTTTAGGGGTGAGATAAAGAGACAAAGAAAGAGAGATAGAGAGAAGGGGGGGAGGAGAAGGAGAGAGGGAGGGATATAGTAACATAGTTGGAGAGAGAGAGAGAGAGGAAGAATGAGAGACAAGACTTGAGAGAGAGGAGGAGAGTGATGGGGGAAAAGAAAGGATTGGAGGGCAAAGAGAGAGAGTGATGGGGAAGAGAGAGGGAGGTAGGAGAGAAAGTGAGAGAGAGGAAGTATGAGAGAGCAGACTTGGGAGAGAGAGAAGGAAGGAGGGAAGGAAGAAGAAATACATAGAGAGTGAGAAGTGGAGAGAGAGAAGGAGTGACAAGGGAGAGATGGATAGAGAGTGTGTATGTTTGGGGGTGAGATAAAGAGACAAAGAAGGAGAGATGGAGAATGGGGGAGAGAAGGAGAGAGGAGAGAGGGAAGGATATAGTAACAGAATTGGAGGGTGAAGAGAGAGAGAGGATGTGAAAGAGTGGAGAGAGGGAGGGAAAGAGAGATGAAGTTGGAGGGGGAGAGAGGGAGGTAAGAATAAATAAATAGAGAGAGAAAGGTCGAGAGAGAGAGGGAGGTAAGAATAAATAAATAGAGAGAGAAAGGGAGAGAGAGAGAGAGAGGGAGTGATAAGAAAGATGGAGAGAGAGGGAGAGAGGATAACAAGAGGGAAGAGAGATAGAAGCAGGGAGAGGGAGAGAAGGGGAAGAGAGAGAGGGAGGGAGAGGAGGAGGGACGGATAGATAGATATATTGGACAAGAGAGTTTATGTTTTGGGGGTGATTTAGGGAGACAAAGGGAGGTAGAGATATAAATGGAAAGTGAAGAGAGGGAAGAAGAGAGAGATGGAGAGAGAGAAAGGGAGGGACAAAGAGACGATAAATATGGAGTGAGAGAGCATGTGTGTTTTGGGGGTTGAGATAGAGAGACAAAGAAGGATAAATGAAGGGATATATACATATATAGATGGAGGGGGGGCGAGGGAAGAATATTTATTGCACTAGATGCATTGATTTCAGTTTAGATGGTGATTTCTAATCCTATTTCATTGCTTGCACTAGATGCATGGTGATTTCTAAACCAGCCTAGATCCATCTTAACTCCAGATCTATCAAGCACCGAGAGGGATCAAATATATTGAGGTGCAAACCTCTTTTTTGAGTGCAAAACTTGAGGAAAGATTTGTACCTTGAGAGATTTGATCCCTCTTGGTGCTTGATAGATCCAGAGTTAAGATGGATCTAGGCTGGCACATACTAATAATTAGATTGATTTTTAAATAGGGCCGACATTAGATTAAAAATGTTAGAAGTTAAATACACATTTACGTTTAGATTTTTATGTGAGATCAGTCCCCATACTAGGTTGTCTACATTTACATTTGCGTGTACATGTTTACGTTTTTATGTGAGATCTACCCCCACACTGGGTTGTAGAGTGCCTCTCCGCGCAATAATGTGAGTAATCCGAAAGACATTCATCTACATTATGGATCACAAAAGTCTTAGATCTAATAAATTTTATATTCTCATTTTTTTTAAAGAAATTCTTAATTATTTATATAATAGTAATTTATATTTTAATATAATTAAAGATTATTTAATCAATATTGATTTAATTAAGTTGTTGAACTAAATAGTAATTAAGTTTAAAATCTATATTTCCAACATAATTCTGAAATGAGTTAAATGATTTTTGAATGAATCAAAATACAATATAGACATTGAAAGAAACAATTACAATAAATGAAATCATAATTGTAGACATTGAAAGAAACAACAATGAAATCATAAATGAACCCTTAAACAATTTAGACATTGGAGAAAACAATAATGAAGTCATCAATCAATTTCTAGAACTCTTTTGTGCTAGAAATGATTGTATATGCATTTTTTATTTCATCTACAAAATACTATTTTTTAACCATGGTGGATTAGTGACTCGAGTGATCTAGGACAAGGCCATGATCGAACCTTTTGGTTGCCACTATACCACCAAAAGTTTATTTGATCTACTTGTAAGACGAATATACCAAGAATATATGACTTAACAAGAACCAAGACGTCCTGAACAAAGTAACTCCTTGGGGCCATCTATTCCTCTAGCCTCATCACAACAGGGTTAACATATCATTTCAGAGAATCAAACTCATGTGGAGAGGTTGTTAACGTCTTATCTTAACTACTCAACCTACCCTTACTTGACATTTCATCTATAAAATAGTTATGTATGTAATATGTTTACTTTGAAAATCATGAAAACCCCCTACCTTATAAGGTATTTCCTCCTTAATTCTACAATTATGGGACTTGCACATTATGAGTTATTTATGGGGAATCTTGCAACCAACATGTTATCGATTTCTTCTTTAATCATAAACTTAAATTATATTCTCATATGTATGGTATTTTTTAGGTTTAGTTAGTGAAAATATAAAGATCATTAAAAAAATGAATGTAAGCTTATGTTTAATACCTAAAACCAAAAATATTAAATAATAGCAAAATCTTAACTGTCTATTCAAGATGGGTTGTGTGCTTTCTAAAACAAGTGTTATATGGCAATCTAGCCATTCGGGATATGTATGTATATATGAGTTAGAGAAATAAACAAGTGAACATGTAACTAGTTTAGGTAGGTAACTGAATTCTTCAATTATTTCCCTTAATCTTACTACTACCCATTAAAAATGTAGTTGTTGCTTTAGCATGAAAATTCTTCAAGAATCATGGAAGAAAACCCTTAGACATGAAGCTAACCTATTTGTATGAATAATACTCATAACATTTGAGTCTTTCTGGGCTAAAAGATACCAAGAAGAAAATTATTAAGTAAAGGCAATCAAATAAGTAAAAATTAATACGTAAAGGAACTCTGATAAGCAACTATACTGTTATGTATGTAACTATTTAAGAATTATATTTTCAATTTATGTAATAGCCAAGAAAATGGTAGAGAATCATTGGTTATGCACGAAAGGAGAAATGATTATTAGGTATAAGATATCAAACACATTACATATTTGTGATTATAATTAGAGAATATTTAAATCACAAAAATTAACTTTAAAATGTAAAAAAATTGATAAATTTTATTTGTGTTTTAATATATGAATTATTTTTGTAAAATATTCAAAATTTTAACAATTTTACATAATTGAATCTAGAGAATTTTGGTGATATATTAATTAAATTATATATATAATATATATATTATATATATATATTTATTATATTATAATATTATATATTTTTTTTTTTTTAAATTTTATAAATAAAAAATAAAACCATCTACAATTTTTTATTTTTTATTTTTTAAACTAAAAAATTATATCTTTATAGATACTTAACTCTTAATTTTTTTATCACTTTTATATTAATGGACCAAACAATTTTTAACCTAAAAATGCAATAATATATATTATAATTATATATTTTTCTATTAAAAAATGAAATTTACTTTATTCCACACATTTTTGAGAAACTATTTTTTATTTAAAAATGAAATTTATTTAATACTCTTTCTATAATATTGGCAAAAAAAAATTCATTTAAAAACCGAGATTTATTTAATACCCTTTACCTAAAAACAAACGTAGCATGACCACTGTCAAATTTAATACTTCTGTGCTAAGTCACCAAAAAAAAACTCATTATAACACTGCACAAGAAGGTGCTTTACTACACTGTTAATGAAACACCATGAGTGGTCACTTTATTTATTTGAATATTTTATTCTAGGCGATGTTCAAATAGGATCTCTTTGACATGCTCTTTAATTTCTATATCATGTGCAAGTGTGAAACTGTCTCCCTATTTGTAAAATAGTTACATTGATCCTGCATTGTCAAAAACTAGTCTCCTGCATTTGTCTGGCACATCTTTTGCACCCTTGAAATCTACAAGGGTGTTTTCCATGAGACTATAAAAATGTTTGAGAGATTCTTCCTAACATTGTATGGAAGAAGCCACCTCATCTTCACCTCTCTCCTCCTAGATTAATAATAGTTAGCAACAGTTCAAGAAAATTAGAAGCATCTAAGGACATGGATTTTATATTGGACTATAAGAGACTGAGTTACCCTGCCTGGTAAGTTTTGATATCGTTCACTAAATGTCTTGTCAAACTCACCAGATATGAAAATTTGGATCGGTAATCAATTTGGGAGAGTATGTGATTTGCTTTCTGCTGAAAATAAAAACACAAAAAAACACTATAAAACAGTTTGTACATATATTTCACTATGAATGAAAGAACCCAAGATGTTTATAAGACTCTTTCAAAAGAAAACTCAAAAACCCATAATGGCATACTAATATCAATACTTACTATCAATGAAGAATCCAATGTTTTGCAGTGATAATAAGATTAATTGCAATTTAACTGTTGGAAACAGAAGGAAAAAACCAAAAGAAAAATTTGCATCTAAACAATTAGCACAACCATTTATATTCTAAAATTATAAGGTGATAGTTGTTGGACGTAATTGCCTCAACTAACCATGTTGTATACGTGTTGAATTTATTTGTTGGGAGGAAGCTACTTTTGTTTGTTTTGTTTAAATACATAAACAAAATATTATTACATTTTATACCTTTAAAAACATTATATATATAAAAAAAATTGTTTATGTTTATACATGAAAAATATTCATCCTTTAATTGTCTATTATGACTTGCATATTTTTTTGGTTGGTAGTAATTACTACTAAGTTTGCACATTTACACTTTTACTCCTACATGTTAAAGTGTTAAAACATAAATAATGGTAGGTATATGTATTTCCATCTTGTTCCTATTCATTTTTATGCAAATACTTAAGTTATGGTGGAAGTAACTCATGGTAAATAGGTTATTTATGTGAGCATGAGCTATTTTCAAATATTTTAATTTTAGATTGTTTTCGTATGAAGCTTAACAATGAAAAATCATTGCACAAATATTTAGAAATAATGGGATAAATATTGCAACTACATCCAAAAATTATAGCAAAAGATATCTGAGGCAGTTATCCACATAACACAAATGCTGCAATAAGATCTTCAAAGTTATGGTCCAATCAAATGTTTGAAAAATAAAATTTTCAGTAAAATTGTTTTTTTTTCAAAGATAAACATTATAACTTGCATTGGTCAATGCAAAACTAATAGTGGTCAACATGCAAATCGATTGCTAGAGTTTTGACTTGGCAGAGGCTAATAAAACAAGTGTTGTAGGGCAACGTAGTCTCTGCCATTGAAATTAGTGATTATGTTGTTACAAGAATTTCATATAGAAATTGTGCTAAGCATGATACATATAAAGCATACTAAGAAATATTTAAATTGATATTAATATAGCATGGAAAACATTTTTTCATATATGTGAGCTAACATAAAATAATTATTTTATGAAAATATTTTACAAATCACAATTGTAATTGTGAATCCACCCAGATGGTCAAATTCGTGGTTTCATTAATTAATTGTGCAATTTCAACATTGTGTAATTTCGACCATTTCCATCTTGTTGGATTATGACCCTATAATTGTGAATCCACCCAAATGGTCAAATTCACAGTTTCAATAATTGATCATGCAATTTCAACCATTTTCATGTTGTTGGATTCTGACCCTCCCCGAAAATGTGGCATGGCGATATGAATATCCAATATACAACACCATTTGTCACAAGCCATAAGAACATTTTCATAAGTGAACTAAACAAGTTGAAATTTTGTCTACTACATTCATTAAAATAAATATAAAGTATTCACAACAATCCCATTCTTGACACAACCTGTAATTATCAGAGTCCATGAGAAGGCACAACGTGTGGAATTTTGGTGTAAAATCCTACAATCATCCATTAGACTATCGCAGTTGGCATAAAGGTTAATGAATGTGCTCCACGGAAATATATGGGGTGAGAAGCCTATCAGAATGATGTGGGAATGGGCTAGGTTTATTTGGCCTCATTGGAGGTCTCCAATAGAGAAACATACACATAAGTGTCTCCAGAGCAACCCACATTCTGTAAAATAAACAACGCTTCACTCAGTTGGCCCTATTTGTATGACACATTAACATCTGTTATATATGGAACACAACTTTTCTTGTTATCTCTCAAATGGTGTCATGTTTTAAACAATATTGCTTTCTTTTGCAAAGCAAAATGGGGATGGGATGATCAAGACCTTTCTATACTGAACATGGAAAAGGTTCTTGCTACAATCTATACATTGACAAAATTTACAAATTTATGTAGCCCAATGGTGAGGGCATTCCTACCAAGATTAGCTAAGCATCCTTTCTACTATGGCATATTGGCAAGGACTATGCTTTTCTCAAATGTGATTGCATAAATTAATGGCAGTTTTCACACTGAGAAGGAACATCACAACTACCACAATAGTTGCTAACATGCAACATATACACAAATAGAAGCATGTCAATTTCCTCATTCACACTTATCCATCGTTCTCATGATAATTGTGAAAATATAGAGCACAAAACCATTTCACATTATCGACAGAGCATAAAAAAGTAATAAATGAACTCCTCAATGACATCCCACATGTATAGAGAAACACCTGAATTCACAAATGGGCATTCAAGACCAAACATATATTTCTAGTAATTCCATGGTGCTACAATTTTCATTTACTCCACACCATGTACATCATCCAATTGCACATATTATAAGCTATAATTAAAGCCACCATTGAATAACAAGAGCCAAATACAATCTCAAAGGATGATCAAGATCCCATAATAAAATGAAATTGGCAACCATGTCGAGGCTATGTAAAATCATAATTACAAAATGATATGTAAAAATCATTGACCCAAGAGGTAGAAAGCATATTAAGGGTTGCCTCAATTCAAGGGTTTATAAAAATTCTTTCAGATGTACTCATTGACAAGCCAAGATGCATTTTCCCTAAAATATATCTACTATAAACTGTATCCCCATTATGGCATATATACTTGTCCATAGGTCACCAAGAGGTTAAAATACCATTTTTTTATTTATTTGAGAAGTTAAACATGACAAGTAATCACTCTGAAAGGCTAAAAGAGGAACACACATCTTATATCTTAATATGCAATAGATCTGTAATTGATAAACCAAAGAGATGACATCAATATATGATCAAGGAGAAGAAAGCAAGTAGTGTTAGACAACTAATCCTCGAGATTAATTTTGTGTTATGGTGAGTGGTTATTAGAGTCTTAGAAGACCTGGAAACTCAATCAACAATTTCCTAATATATTTATATGTACACATTGTACATCATTCATTTCCATCAACTTAATATACATTTGAGTTGGTTTCCAATTATGCTATCTTAAAGTGGTATCATAGTGGTATCATGGCCCGATTAATTTTCTCCGTTAAATAGAATGAGCCACTAGTTTTGTGGTCATCCAAAGCATTGGGAAAGAGAAGAAATTTACGTAAAAATTGGAGCGCTGGAGAATAGAGGTGTATGTGTAAGTAAGAAGGTGTGAATGAAGGACGCGTAGAAGAATTGATCAAGATGAAACAGGCAGAATGGGTTGAAAGGCGCTTAACCTGCACTGGCATTAGAATGAAAAGTCAATATAAAAATAAAAGGTTGTTAAAGAAACTGCTTTGTGCAGTACAAACTCCATCGACCTCAAATGATTTTTCCGTCAGAACTATTGGATGATTCCGCTTATGAATATGATTTGGAATCCATGCATTCTATGCCTTTTATATTGAAGCACACTGTTATTGATATGCCATCGTTGTTCATCAATTTTTGTTAGTTTTGTGGTTTGCACGCTCATGATCCTCCTTGTCTCACTCACTTGACATTATGCCAAATACCCTAGTTTTACAAGTAGATTTTATGTGTTCCATTGGGTTGCAGTGGACCATCCAGTTGGATGCAAGGGTTTTTGTAGTGCATTTTGATTTACAGGCCTGCTGCATTTTTATTGTTAAAGAACTTGAAATTTGCATTTGCATGGCTAGAAAATTATGTCTCGTCGAATGACTTCAAATCTATGTCTGGTCCGAATGGAAATCTGTTAATAGGGAGAGATTTAATATTGTTGCCCATGACTAATATTTTTCTTTACGGTAAGGAATTGTTAAAGTTGCGGAACCCGACCTGGACCATATTCAGAAACCTAGTTGTTACAACAAATTAGAATCGTCTAAGATGCGGAGCCATTCAAAGGTTCTAGTTGGTTGCAAAATTATATTGGTGACGCTCTCAAGAGAAAGTGGCCATCAAGAAAAGTGATGGTGATTTTTTAACAAGGCCAAAGATTTGTTGAATAAAGATTCATTATAGCAACTGCCATGTGTGTTCTTTCTTATGACTTTGATAGTGTGGGGACAAAATTCATCGTCTCCAGTTGTGCTCGGAGAAAACGCTGAAAATAAAGTAGATAGCCTAGATTCAAGTCTCTTTAATAATATCAAAGATGTACACCATTCAATTAAAATGTGTATGGTTACCTCCTTCGATGTAATTTGACCGGGATCACTATAAGACCATGTGTTGAGGCGATTTCTAACTTTAGCAACCTGGAAATTAATTAGTGCATGACCAATATCATTTTTCATGAACACAACACAAGAATTCATATGGTGCATTATTCTTCTCTAATCACGATTTCTTTGAAGTCGTGGTAACTGCACCGAGGTTTCGGTTTGGATCCTTTTACCCTGGAAAACTATTTCTATCCAATTTGATTGGATAGAGCATGTTGTGCTGGATAGAGCATGTTGTGCGGGACCTCTTGGAGGCGAGTTTTACAGATTTGCAAAACTATTAAACCTTCTGAACTTATTCAAGTGATTTTTTTTGCGTTTTGATTATGGTCAATATTTCTCTTCAGATTAAAGCCTTGAGATGGACATCACAACACACATAAGCAACAAACATGGGAAGTATTGAGCTACCATTCCATTAAATAGCGCAAAAAATACTTATGGTCGCTTAGTAAAGTTTTGAAGTGCGGGATGTTGCATTGGTGAGTGAACCACTAGTTTGCCTACTCCAGTAGTTAATTTCATTCTTTCACGAAATCACATCACACTGGTTTCGATCTTGGGTCATTATGTAATGTGTATGTTTAAGTTAACCATTGAAATGTTTTTGATGGGCATGCTGGAAGAAAGTAATCATTTGTACCTTTAGAAGAGTGTTGTGCCTTTAGAATAAAGTTGTTGAGGGTTTTTGTTTATCCATTTAAGGTGAAGGAGTTGATTAATATTTGGGCTGTTGCTGATGTATAATGGTTGGTTTCCCTAATTATAAAGAATATTCATGACTATGAGAAATAAGTTGTGAAAGTTTATATTGATCTGCATCATGCTTGTGATTATTGTATGCTTTATTGATAAATACTTGTTGTTTTGAGCACTTGGTATTGGTGAGATATTTCTTGTTGATTTTAAATTCACTTGTATTGGGTGCATTTTTGATGGTAACCGAAACCCTTTTGAAAGTTGATTGTAAAATGGCCATACTTGATGATTTGTTAGAGTTATTAAACACTCTAATGTTGTCTACCATTCATAACACTGTCCAAATCAACAAATATACCCTATCTGACATTAGAAATTATTTGTAAAATACACAAGAGAAGATTAAGTTTCTACAACTAAAATCCCAATTCTAGCGACTCGATGAACTTCAGAAGAAATATTGTGATTCTGAACTGGTGTTTATTCATAACAACACTTTGTTTGAGCTTGATTCCATTCTATAGCCAAAGATGGAACAAACCATTTCAAGAGAAAATTTGGATGCAGTTGAAAGCCGTGATGTGAAACTTACAGTTCCCAAAACATTTTTTAGACCTTGGTAAGAAATTGTACACAACAAAAACAGAACTAGTTTGGGATATAAAAAGGATGTCTTGGATGTATCTTTTCATATACCTTATTTCCTAAGCTCATAAAATTTCATAGTGTTGGATTTCTGGATGGTTTTGTTCTAGAACAAATTGACTGTTGCCAACATTGCGACATAGTTGGACATGTGAAAGATCGGTGTTTTGATCTTCACCTATGTGAGCATTGTGTAAAGTGCAATCACCATTCAAACAAGTGTTCCCAAAAGAAAACCACTGCAAGAGAGAAACTAAATTTTGGTTGGATTTATTCTTGGGATTGGTCTAAAGCTACCAAGAAGATTTACAAGTCATACTGCAGGATATGTTCGAGAGTATTGACTAGCCTTGCAGTGATGAAAAGTACTTCATCTTCTCACCTTGTATTAGACAAGGGGAGACTTGATGGAATTGATGGTCTGCTACATGTTCAAAGATTTGTCAAGTGAGACTGAGTCAAATATCCATAAGTGAGCCTGAGCCACAAACTGTACCAGTTAGAGAAATTGATGGAATTGATGGTCTGCTACAAGTTCAAATATTTATCAAGTGAGCTTGAGTCAGAGATCCACAAGTGAGCATGAGCCACAACCTGTTCCAGTTAGAGCTAGAGTTGTAGCCAGAGAGACTTCATTTATTTTCTAAATGAGTTGTTTGTGAACAAGCACTTCCATATTCAAAATTGTTCGAGGAAATCCATTGATAGTTCCAGAGTTAGTGGTCACCTTAAAGCCACATTTTTGGTTGTTTTTAGAACTACTATGAAGGTTCTAGAGTTGGTGTTGGTTGAGACTTAGATTTCTCCCAGTTGCTGCTTCTGGTGTTGCAGCAACTGCACAGTTGCTATTCCTGGTGTTGCAGCAACTGTAAATTATGATTCTGTAGACTTTGAACAATTCCAATCAATTGTCAACGACTTAGCCAATTTCCAAAGATTAATTGTAAATATAACATGAATATATGTTGAATAATTAATCATATAGCAAATGAGGAGAGTTACTTCATACCTTGGGATGATGAGGTCAAAAATGATATCAAGGGTTTCAATTCATAGGTTAAAAAGGGTAATATCATAACAAAATGTAGGGTCAAAAGTAGACAATTTAGAGTCCTAACATCCCCCCCAACTGAAAGGGTTGCATGTCCTCATGCAATGTTTATTCTGAATCTGAGTCGGAGAACTGGGATGAATAGTGTAAGTTGCTGATATAGTAGCTCGAGAAGGCTTTATCCGACTTGCTTCTGAATCCCTGAACATTCTGTATTTGCTGCCATACTGCTACCTCCTCCTTCTTCGTCAGTTTATAATGAGATTTATATTGCTGACCAGGTAACCATAAGAGAGGGAAATGAAAATGGTAGCCGATCCACTTCTCCGCACAATTTTCCATACATTTAACATAATAAGGTATGCGTGAAATCACTACCTGGAGATTGAGGGGATTGTAGGGATGGTATTCCTGTCTTTCTCTGGGACAATGTTCCCAAAATAACTTGTCTGCTTCAACGGCCAGTGCCCCTTTTGTTTTCATATAATGCTGACAGTCCTGCAAAACCGCTGCCCACAGCTTCTTTATATGGTTAGCCAATTCTAGATTACTTACATAATTCTGATGCTGTGCAATGAAAGTAGCTGGATTGTGTGGTTCATTTCGAATCCAAAGGAGGCAGTTGTTCTCATTATGTTCTGCTGACATGTAGGCATTTTTCCAAGTTAATTGATTAGCTAGAAAAGAGATGAAGGCTCTTATTTGAATATCACCAACAATAGGAAGTATATTCATCGCTCTATCTTCAGGCATAGCCTCATTGTGAAGATAGAGTTCACAAAGAAATTTTTGATCATTATGTGGTGCTTCCTTGAATGTTGCAATAAACTGGTCAGGTGTATTAACTTGGTATGGTCTTCCATCTCTAATTGCTTTTATTTGCAAGAATGCCAAGCGTTCTCTCAAGAATACTGCATAGTTGAAAGAGGGCTTTCTTGTAGCCAATATCCTCTGAACCAGATCAAAGGCACGGGATAGCCTAGCTTTTACCTCCTTATTTTCTTTATGCTGGGCTCTAGATTGTTCCAATGCATCCCAATTTCTGTATGCATAACTGAACCAGAATGACTTCTGCTGTTGGAATGCCTTCCCTTGTGAAATCTCATATTCTATCCTCCATGTGTCCTTTAGTTGTTGAAAACTAGAGGTCTACGTGTAAGCATTTCTGACAGAAGGAGTTTCAATCTGTGCATAGGCATCCTTGACACAGTGGAGTCCAGTGAGTTCAGTCTGTGCATAAGCATCACTATCACAGTGGAGTTCAGTGACTTCAGTCTGTGCATAAGCGTTACTAAAGGATCTCTGTTCTACAGTAGTTTGGGTGGGCCGCGGTGGTACTATGTCTTCCTCCACAACTCTTGGAAAACCTGCTGATTCTTATGTGACAACATGCTGTTCTTTCTCTACTCCTGCAGCTCCTGCTGGTTCTTGTGTGACAACAGGCTGCCCTATTTCTTCTTTTACAGTTTTTAGAAAACCTGCTGGTTCTTGTGTGACAACGGGTTTTTCTTTCTCTACTCTTGCAGCTCCTGCTGGTTCCTGTGTGACAGCAGGTTGTTGCATTTCTTCTACTGCTCTTCCTGTTGGTTCTTGTGTGACAGCAGGTTGTTGCTTTTCCTTTGCTGCTCTTCCTACTAGTTCTTGTGTGACAGTAGGTTGTTCTGTTTTGACTACAACAGCAGGTTGCTTTGTAGCAGCAAGGGGTGGCGGATTAGCTTCAGTCATTGGGACATGTACTATCTTATATCCTGCTTGAGTGTACAGTTCACCACACTCATTGCACATGTACTCATTGTACTGACTCTTTTTTGTTACCGTCACTACCCGTGCTAAGAAGTGGAGATTATATTCATTCTGGTAGGCTTCCTTAACCATTATTATCTCCTGCTGATAATCTTTAATTTGAGATTTTAAAAACTCAATTTCTTCCTGCAGGGAGGCTATGGTAGGTGGGGCTTGCGTACCTGCAGGCTCTAGTGGATGAGAGGATTGTTGTTCCGCATTCATTTGGGCATTTGCATCCCCAACAGGTGGTTCTTATGTGTCACCTGTTGGATCAGTGGCTGGTTCTTGTGTAGCAGCCACTTGCCCAATATCACCTTGGGTGTCTATTTTAGATTTTTCGGCAGGTGGTTCTTGTGTATCAACTGCCTCAGAAAATGCTGTCACAAAGTTGTCAACGCTCTGCATCTCAGCCACAGAGGGTGAGGAAAGGGACTGTTCTGGAATGATTGGAATACGGGGTGTTAGGATAATAGGTGGAGAATTGGGAATCAAAGGGTTGGTAAGTTTAACTGCTGCGGTTGACCGTTTTCTCTGCCTCTTTAAGGAGGCAGGAAAATCAACAATTTTTCTTTTTCGGTCACTTTCCTTTGGGTTGGGGAAACTATCAGGAATAACAACTGCTTCGATTGAAACCCTGGTTCTTCTCCTTTTTGGTGGAGTTTTAGTTTCCTGTTGTTTTTTCCTTTTAAGAAAAATGATGGGGGTATTATCCTCAGAATCATCAGTGGAAATATGAAGCACAGGGGTAGATGGTTGAGCTTCATTAGGGGATGGGGTCCTCTGCAGAGGTGTTTCTACTGCTAATTGCTGAGGAATTTCTTGAGGTATTTGCTCTGGCTGTTGGGGGACTTCCAGAGGTATTTGTTTTGGCTGCTGGGGAACTTCCTCCTCCTGCTGAGGATCTTCTTCTATTTGCTGGGGAGGATTAATGACAGGGGGTGGGTGGATTAGAGCAAAGCCTCTATTTATTAAGAGTTGGGCTAACCTGTGGTGCTTGAGGGAAAGGGATGGATGCTTCGCTTTTTTAGCATAATGTGACATGTTTTTTAGACAACCCAATAGATAATAGGGCATGTTTATCATCTGTCGATGCCTCAAATGATTTAACAAAATGAATTCGTGTTGGTAGATTACCTGGTAACGACCTTCGCAAGTTAAATATTGTTTGACAAACTCCGCGACCTTTGGCCATGGTGGAGGCAGTGACTGAAGAGCGACCCCTCTGCCTTTAGCTTCTACGTGTTCGCCCGGTAGAAAGAAGCCTTGTTGCGCATTCAAAATGACATGTTTCCTGCTGAACCAGCGTATACTGTTGGTTGGTAGCCCAGTGACTTGGGCTACATCTTCCTCTGTTACCGGAATACGTACTCCCTGGACTGTAGAAAATCCTTCTCTTAAATTGCATGCAAACTCCAACACCTGCTGTGTGTTGAAATCTGGGAGTCTTCTGAAGTAGTCTACCCACCCTGCTTGCAGGAAAATTTGATAAATGTCGGGGTAGAGTTCCAGTAGCGCTGTTGTGCCAGGTTCATAAGTGATCAGATTTCCTCCCATAGCTGCTGATTCAGCGAACAATACACGATACAGAGCCTAGTTTCTGAGTTTGAAACAGAGCAAACCGTTACAAATGAGGATATGCCAAGACAAGGTGAGTTTTAGATATTACCGTGAGGAATAAGGGTGGCGGCGATTAACATGTTATGGAATAATTGTGATATTTTGGTAATCCCCCCCAAATCTGCGGTTGAATGATTTGATTGGCAGTATAATGATTTCGGCAGTCGTATCACATCTCCGCATTAACTATAAATTAATATTCACACTTAGACATTCGTACCTTTACTTTTTACCTTTAGTCGCACGCAAAAGCTTTATCTTGTCTTTTTCTGACTTAATCATAATTTGAATGGGTTTTTAATCGTGAAAACACAAGCAATCTGACAGGAAGTAGCAGTGACGACGTGTACTTATTGGAGTGCTTGGCTGGTCCCTTGAATGCAGCGAAATATGTTCCATCAGGATGATGATTCGTTAAGTGCTGGAATTAGTATTGCAGTGTTGAAAAGTGATATTTTTCCGGAACATAAGCTCGTGCGGTAGCCGCGAGAAGTGGTGTTACGGCAACGGAAAAATGATATTGTATTGACGGAAAGTGGTGTTGCAGCAACGGGGAATGACGGAAAGTGGTGTTGCAGCAACGGGGAATGACGTAAAGTGGTGTTGCAGCAACGGGGAATGACGGAAAGTGGTGTTGCAACAACGGGGAATGACGGAAAGTGGTGTTGCAGCAATGGGGAAATGATATTGCATTAACAGAAAATGGTGTTGCAGCAACAGGAAATGGTGTTGCAGCAACAGGAATTGGTGTTGCAACAGCAGGAAATGATGTAAAACTTGACTTATGGTCCGAAGAACGTTCCCAAGCTGCAAAGTGATTCTTTTAGAATTTTTATTCTCAGCCATCCTCTGAAAGTAAGATCCGCAAAACAACTAATTGTAACATAGCAACCCTTGGCAGGGATTATTAGTTAAGAAATCTAATCTAAAAATAAATAAATGAACAGAAATTTAAGTGCCTTGAGGGGCAGCGAATTCCCCCAAAAAAACATAGTGTAATTCTGCCATGCAGGTAGCTTTGAAATCCTCCTTAGAAATAGGCCGTTGATACGGACGGAGTCGGTATCCATTCACTAATAACGGTGTTCTATTATCATCAATCTTTAAAATTCTGACTGTTCCGTTTGGAAAAACAGCATCTATTTCATAAGGTCCGTCCTAGCCACCTTGTTCTCAATTTACCTTGGAAATTCTCGAAACAGGAGTCATACAGTAAAGCCCAGTTGCCTTTCTAGAACTGCTTCTGCTTAATAGTTTTATCATGCCATCTGGTTCTTTGTTGCTGAATCATGGTTGTTTGGTGGATGGCATCCAATCTTTTCTCGTCTAGCTCCTGAAGCTGCTGCAACCTGGCTGTCTGTGCATCAGTCAAATCAAGGTTAACAGCTAAAGCAATTCTGAAAGTTTTGATTTCAAACTCCAAAGGGAAAACAACATGTTTACCAAAAACTAACTCATAGGGTGAAAAGCCTGTGGTGTTCCTCCAAGTGGTTTTATAAGCCCAAAGTGCTTCAGGCAACTTTTGAAACCAGTCCCTCCTGTTCTCCTTTATTGTTTTTGTCAGAATAGCTTCTATGACTTTGTTGGTGCTTTCCACCTGCCCATTTGACTGGGGGTGATAAGGTGTGGTCATTCTATGCTTAATATGGTATTTCTGTAATGTGTCTTTGCAGCCATGAGAATTAAAAGGAGGTCCTCCATCAGTGACTAGCTCCCTAGGCAACCCAAACCTAACGAAGATTTCTTCAAATAAAATTGTTAATAATGATTCCTCATTAGCTTTGATAAGTTCCTTGGCCTCTACCCACTTAGTCATGTAATCTATACATACTAGTATGTAAACTCTTTGATTAGATGGAGGATTAATGGGACCTATAAAATATAGTGCCCATCTTTCAAATGGTTCAAGAATTACCTGGGGAATGAGTGGCATTTCATCCCTGTGATTAGGCTGGCCCATTCTTTGGCAGCTATCATGGGCCCTGACATATTTCTTTGCATTTTTGAAGATTGAGGGCCAGTAATATCCCATCCTGAGAGCCTTCTGTGTTGTTCTTTTATCCGTGAAATGTCCTCCACAAGGTCCATCATGGCAAGCTTTCAATACATCATAAATCTGATCTTCACAATGCATCCCCGGATCTCCTGATCAAGTCCTGTGTGAAAGAGACAGACGCTTATCCAGTTGTACCTAGCGCTCTGCTGAATAATTTTCCTTATTCTCTATGCGATAGGTGTGATGGTAATTTTCCTGCAACTAAGTAGTTAGCAATGTCTGCATACCAAGGTGAGTGAGCAGATATTGCAAATAAATACTCATCGGGAAAAGAATCATCTACTGGAATATTTTCATTATTTTTTAACCGAGAAAGAAAGTCAGCAACTACATTTTCTTTTCCTGGTCGATCTACAATTGTGATATCAAATTCTTGTAATAACAGTAACCATCTAGTGACTCGAGCATTTGTAACTGATTTGTTCATTAAGTATTTAATGGCCGAGTAGTCGGTATGCACAAAAGTAGTATAACCAGTAATGTAATGCCGAAATTTATTGATAGCATAAATAACTGCTAGAAATTCTTTCTCAGTAACTGTATAATTAAGTTCTGCGGGAGTCATGTTTTTACAAATAAAATAAATGGCATAGGGAAGACTGTTTTCTTCCTGTCCGAGGACAGCTCCAATGGCAGTGTCTGAGGCGTCAGAGGATATGTGAAAGGGGAGTGCCCAATCAGGCCCTCTCAAAATGGGAGCTGAGGACAACTAATGTTTAAGCTCATCAAATGCTTTTTCACAATCATCAGTCCACTTAAATTCAGCATTTTTCGTTAGTAACACAAACAGAAGAGAAGCTATCTTAGAAAAGTCTTTGATAAATCTTCTATAGTACCCGGCATGTCCTAAGAAATTTCTCACTTCAGTTTGGGTTTCGGGGATAGGGAGGGTCAAAATTACCTGTATTTTAGCGGGATTGACTTGAATTCCTAAAAATGAAACGAAGTGGCCCAATACAATGCCTTCATTCATCATCATATGGAATTTCTCAGTACTTAAGGCAAGATGTGCTTCTATACACCGCTTAAGTACTTTTTCAAGATTCTGTAGGGCATCTTCAAAGGTTGTGCCATAAGGAGTAAAGTCGTCCATAAAAATTTCTAAGGAATCATTTATC
>APFE030273079.1:27230-50747 GCA_000404065.3 Pinus taeda | reverse complement strand
AACACTAATCTTGCCTGAGTTTGGTGGCATGGAAAAGGCTACCCTTGTTAGAGAAGGATGTAGATTTTCTTTTGTTAACTTGTTTGACAATATAGCATCAACTCCATATATATATATATATATAGAAATTTTAAGGGTGAAAGAAAGCAAAAACAATTAGGAGAGAAGAACCAACCTACATAATGTTAATGTTGGTGTCATTCTATTGAATCCATTTTCTGTCATTCTAGTATTGGTGTCTTTTCTCACTGATAAAAAAGATGAAAATAAAACAAAAATAAATAAATTCCTTATCATCACAACGATCACTATCAATTATAAATTATTTTAATGAACTGTGATACATGAAAATAAAGAAATGCATGGCAATCTGAACATTATTTTTATTAAAAAAAACAGGTGAACACATTTATGATAAAATGGACATTGATTTTATAAGACCCCGTGAGTGAAGAAATACTTACCTCTCATAGATGAATCCACACGCTCTGATAAATTTCTTCTCCAGAAAAACCCTCGCAATGGCATCTTCGACCATTGTTAGAATCTTCTACCACGGAGATGAGATGGTCCAACAACCAGACTGGCAGGCCGTGTTTCTCTCGAGGGATCCATGGATGCAGAGGATTTGGGATTTAATTTTAAAAGCAAAGAAAATCAAACCAAAAAGTCATTGCAATTAAATTTTAAAAGAAGAAAATAAGCGCTTAAAAACAAGACAAAATGGAGCTATATCAATGAAATTAAATGATTATCTGTAACCTATAGTCGGAGTGATCGAATACAAAGAGTTGGAAAATAAATTTACCGGCAAGCCAAATGATATGATGGAGGATGTGTCCCTCCTTAGCTTTCAAATTCAACAGATTCAGAAAATTCAGATTGATTGGAGGGAGTCCGTCCAAATCCAAATCTAGTCAAAGACTCCGCTCCCATCTTTAATGTGACCCACTTTACCGCTCCCAGTGACCACCACCCAGATACCTCTTACAGATAAGTTCACAACAACATGGACTGTAGGTCTGAGGAATTTATTGTCCAAAAAAACGATCCCAGTGGCCACGGTTGACATCTTCTAAGATGGTCATCACCTATGACAGGAGGGATTGCGAATGGAAGTTATGACTCCGTCGAGCCAATTGGGTTTTGTTGATTACTAGTTGCATAGCCATCTTCACATAATATTGTTGTGGAGGAGGCACAATATTTTTCAATTTCCTTCTCTCGAACATAAAATTGTGGAGATTTCGTTATCTTTCGAAAGACATTAGTAAGGTCAACACCACCCGGCACAGTCTTCTTAAATCTCCATTTCGAGAACCTTGTGGAGATTTCCGCACCTTTTGAAAAGATTTAGGAATCAGTATGGTGTAACATCTAGGTTGTCTTTCAATGATGAACTTCCACTGTCAAGAAAGAAATCAAGGTCAAAAATGAAACTCAACCCAAAGGTTCATATGCATGAGAAGCCTAATCATTAAACACATTGCCTCGATCTCCATTTCGATTTCTGTGGAATGATTGATGATCTATGCAGACGATATTATTAAAAAATCCAAGAAAACAACTAGACACATAGGAGAACGCTTTAATTCAATTTACAGAAATCGAGTTGTGTTAATGAAATTTCTCTCTCATTCATTCAGGTGTACCAGAGTCATTTACGTGTGATGGAGAGTCAAATCCCTCAGATAGATACACTACAAGGAATTAACTCAAACTTTGTCATATAGGAGTGTTTGTGAGTGGTGGATTTAAGACAATTGTTGCGAATCCAGATTCTAGGCCATAGTTCTATTTATCCTCTCTATTCGTTCCCATATAAATGCAACCCACAAGAACATAATCTATTTCAAAACGACATAAAAATTGCAGACCATCGCTCATAGGTCAAAAAAACTATGATCTGTTAAAGCAAGGTTTACCTCAAAAAAGCGTGGGATGCTTTTCTTGAAATTTTCGTACAAATAGTTTGGGTTTTCTTTTGAAGAAATTATTTCCAAGAAATTCTCTACATATGCCAAAAAAGTTGTGATTCGTTAAAGCAAGGTTTACCTCAAAAAAGCGTGAAATGCTTTTCTTGAAATTTTCATACAAACAGTTTGGGTTTTATTTTCAAGAAATTCTTTCCAAGAAATTCTCTACAGAACGACGTCATGTATCCGCGTCCGTGCAAATTTGGAATGTTCATGCTCGAATTTTAATTTTCGGTAAATAATACATTCGTCCGTGCAAATTTGGAATGTTCATGCTTTAATTTTAATTTTCGGTAAATAATACATTCTATAATGTTGGCCTACGCCTTCTCTGTAATCTTGGCCGATGCCTTTTCTGGTCCACTTCTTCTAGCTGCTAGCAATTCAATTGATATTACATGGTTAACTATTTTGTATAGAGACAGCTCGTTATATTTTTCTATTTCTAGTGGTTATGTTTTTCTATTTGTGTCTTAACGCATTCAATGTAATTGACAGTTCGTTGTATTTTTCTATTTCTCTCGTAATGCATTCAATATAATTGACCGTCTTCATTTAGCCTCAATATTAATATAGTCAAATTAATTTTTTTAAATTTTATTTATTTTCCAATTGAAAATCAATTTTTTTTATTGAATATTATACTTCACACGAAATACTTTATGTAATATAAGTTAGTTTAAGTTTTTTTGTTTTGTGCTTTTTACTATCAATAATTAATATTTTTTCTAAATTAATATAAGTGACTGAAGATAGCTAGTTATATTTACCTATTTCTTTCATTTTTATGTATTCAATAATATATATAGCATATTTTCATTTAGGTTCACTATATTTTTTACATGTCTTTAATTAGGTTTCAATTGTAATAGATTACTCTTAAGTTTGATATGCATTTTTTAATTTGAAAATAACAAGTTTTTATATCAAATTATATATTTACTCTTTCAAATGTTATTCATAACTCAAAGTTAAGATGAAGTCAAAATTAATTAGATCGATAAATATGTTTCTTTTATAATAAAATAGGATTCCTAAAATTTAATTTAATTATTAAGTATTATTATATTTATGGTAGGAACATTAAATGTTCTATGGCTTTTTTAGTGGTATATGCAACTCAAGGACTCAGATTTATGTTCAAGGTAGTTAGGCTTATCATTTTAATGAAACTGATTAATTAACAAAATATCATATGAGCAAGTTTCATATTTAATGAGTTCTGGCTTTTTCGGCATGTGATATTGAGAAGCCATGACTCTGGCCCATGGTATCGTAGCATTCCCTGTTTATAGATTAAGAAACTCCTTAATAAAGTGGATATAAATATTCATTGATAAAAATCCTCTTTTGTGCTTTCTGAAATAAATATATGCTTAACTTATAATAATAATAATAATAAAATAGCTAATTTCATGATTTTTTAAATATTACCATTGTGAGATGTATTAACATACACTAGTCATTTAATTAATCTAATTGTTCTATTACCTAAATTTCTAATAAAAGTGTGTTATTTTTTTTAATATTGATAATTTAAATACATTTTAAATATTTTAAAGCTACATTAATATAAAGGTTTCAAATATTTGAAAATACATTTTATAGTGAATACTCCAGTGTTTACCACTTTTGTTAATGATAAGGAGAGTGAGATAATTTATCTTATTTTGGTTATTGGATTTCTGTGTTTAAATTTTTTTAGTATAGAGTCTTCTCAAATAACATGCACACTTTGCTTTGTATGGTTTAAAGTGTAGAAATAATTATGATTTTTTTTTGCTTCTTACTTTGTCTCTCTTTTTTTGTGGTTGTAATTTTAGATATATTATGTTATTTTTTTATTTTTTTTTATACAATATTGAACAATTAAAAGTTTATCCTAGAAGACTAGAAAGAAAATTCTTAGTTTAGAGAATGTGTTCTTTAGAGAAAACTTTTCTCCAATCTTGCATCCTTGTATTTTCAAAAAAGCTATAATTTATTCTAGAGCACTATATGATTTAAAAGATTATTTTATTTCTCTATACCATAGATTATGTACTTGACATATACAAATATATTTGCATGCTATGCATATCCACTATAGAGTAGATTCATTGTCATTTTGAGAACAACTTTGTATTTATACATAAGGTGATGTCTACTAAAAATATCAAAACGTTACATTTTCTTTACTCATGGTTGATGTTGTATTTCACATCAGTAACATATAACAAGAAACAACTCAACAAGACTACACCCCCCATAATAAGAACTTTTAGCAGTTTTTTTCTTTTTTAACTAGTGCAACCATATAAATTAAATGACTTGTATACACATTAATCTATGATAAGCATAAAAATGCTTACCCCATTATACATATCACATTACCAAGATAAAAATAATCACAAAATTTAACTAAATTATAAATTTATTTTCAATATTCTATGACATTTTTAGTGGTATATGCAACTCAAGGACTCAGGTTTATGTGCAAGGTAGTTATGCTCTTTTTATCATTTTAATGAAATTGATTAATTAACAAAATATCATATGATGAAGTTTCATATTTAATGAGTTATGGTTTTTTCGGCATGTGATATTGAGAAGCCATGACTCTGGCCCATGGTATCGTAGCATTCCCTATTTATAGATTAAGAAACTCTATGTAATGTAGATATAAATATTCATTTATAAAAATCCTCTTCCATGCTTTCTGAAATAAATATATTCTTAACTTATAATAATAATAATAACAATACTAATAATAGTAATAATAATAATAATAATAAAATAGTTAACTTCATAATTTTTAAAATTTTACCATTGTGAGATGTATTAACATACACTAGTCCTTTAATTAATTTAATTGTTCTATTACCTAAATTTCTATTAAAAGTGTGTTATTTTCTTTAATATTGATATTTTAAATAGAATTTTAAATATTTTAAAGCTACATTAATGCTAAATGGTTTATATATTTGAAGATACATTTTACAGTGAATACTACTCCAGCGTTTACCACTTTTGTTAATGATATGGATTTGTGTGTTTAAATTTTTTTAGTATAGAGTCTTCCCAAATAACATGAACACTTTACTTTGTATGGTTTAAAGTGTAGAAAGAATTTTGATTCTTTTTTCCTTCTTACTTTGTCTTGCTCTTTTTTTGTGGTTATAATTTTAGATATAATTTTTTAATTTCGTTTTAGTTTTTATACAATATTGAACAATTAAAAGTTTATCATAGAAGACAACAAATAAAATTCTTAGTTTAGAGAATGTATTCCTTGGAGAAAACGTTTCTCCAATCTTGCATCCTTTTATTTTCAAAACAAGTATAATTTATTCTAGAGCACTATATGATTTAAAATATTATTCCATTTCACTATACGTACTTGACATATACAAGTATATTTTCATGTTATGCATGTCCACTATAGAGTAGATTCATTGTCATTTTGAGAACAATTTTGTATTTATATATAAACTAATGTCTACCAAAAATATCGAAAGGTTACATTTTCTTTTCCTATGGTTGATGTTGTGTTTCACATCAATACCGTATAACAAGAAACAAATCAACATGACTACACCCCCCATAATAAGAACTTTTAGCAGTTTTTTTCTATTTTAACTAGTGCAACCATATAGATTAAACGACTTATATATGGATTAATCCATGATTAGCATCAAAACACTTACCGCATTATAAATCTCACATTACCAAGATGAAAATAATCATAAAATTTAACTAAATTATAAATTTATTCTAAATTTATATGCCCACATTACCATGGAAATTCTTAACTCAAATAAATATGTCTTCTTACAATAGCATGGGCCAATAGGATGGCTTATCAATACCACATGTCCAATATGATATATGTTGATATGATGTTTTCTATAATTAAACAATTCGGCATCAATAAATTAAAATAGCATAATTGACTTGGAGATAAATCTTAACCATTGATATGTTTTGCCTTTTTCCCGAAATTTTCCTCTGAATTTGTTTAATCTTAACTTTGGATTGAGGGATTTGTTATGATTGATTTATCTCTTGTTCATGTGTAGGTTCTTTAGGTAAAATTTAGGCCCAAAGACTTACCTTGGAGGGTTTCATTTCTATTTTATCCTTAAATTCCTATTTTAATTCCATATGTCACACAATAGTACACTTGTTCATGCATCTAGTTCAGTGAACACCAGTAGGTTTGAGAGTTTTGACATTATTATCATTTGAAACAAAAGGGTTTTCTTCATGAAATAATTATTCACAATCATTCTATACTGAGTGATGATATGGTGATTGAAAAGGACTGTGAAACGAAGGGTTATGCCCCCAAATGATGTCTAACTAGAATATAGGTTAAATTGTGATGAAAAAGTGATCATTCAGAGTTCTTGCAATGTGACTGGTATTTGTAGGACATTTTATTTTGGAACTTATATAGATAAAGGGTAAAATTATGTTTATGTATGAGAAATTCCATTAGGGACCTTTTGTTATAAATAAAAGCCATAATATTTCACTCTTCATAAGTAACATAAAATGCAACAAAAGCATTAAACTACACCATTTATATTTCAGAGAGGAAATCAACATACCTTTCTCATGATATCCACAAACATTACTAACTATAAGTTGCTTCGAGGGAATGTCACACATTGCACAATTTTTTGACCATTTCTCTCTCTCAAAGGGAAGATGAGTAGTTGCTGCAATGAAATCAATATTTGCATCCATCTCTATATCAGCCACTCGAGCTTTATTCATATCAAAAGAAGAGGCAAAACCTTGATAATCCCTTTACTTCAACTCTGAAACAACTGAAGTAAATCCCACTAGCTGACCTAGTGGAACAAGTTTGCACATTCAAATATGCCTCTACTATCTCAGCTCAAATGGATTTAAACTGGATAAGGGGTGCCACGGTTAGAATCCTAGACAGTTTTAACTAGGAACCAAGGTGAAACATGGAGGGAAAATGCACAACAAGTGGGTTACCAAACCCTAAGTTACATAGAAATGTAAAAAAATATGAACAAAATCAATGAAACAACAAGGTTATAGTAACCTTGAAACACCAAGGGATTAACTCAAACATTGATAGTTAGGATCTATGATACATAAACATTAGTAGATGTCATATATGAGTGTTTATGAATGGTCAATTTGAGAAAAAATGTACAAATCAAGATTAATATACCTAATGAGAATGCCAAATCACCCATAAAACTATGATACAAATCTATAAGGACTAACCTTTAGCCCGTGTTAGTGTCGGTATCTTCATCCCTCCATCAGTGATCAAATTTCTCTTTTTGCATGCATATTAGGTGTCCCATCCGATCACCTGCATTCCATTAGGTCGTGGATCAACTGATGGTAGTGGTTCATTATCAATTTCCCTTATGGCATTTACCTGCTGGCATGATTTCACATGTTTAGGTCATTTACTGTCATTTTGTCTCATTTCAATTACCAAAATCAGTTTTAGGGTTTTTAGTCTCACTAAGTCTAGGTTTTTCCACCATGGTCATCCAAAACACAATAAAAGGCCAGCAGGCACATGAGGAGTTTTTATAAGTTCATAAGATCATAAATTTACTGATGATATGACCCAATAAATGGTTTTTACCTCAAAAGTCTATTTTGAGGTGAAAACATAGTTTTTTTTATTTCTATGTACAAATTTTATGTAATTCAAAGTGTTTTGTATATGTAATAAGTTCCAACCGCTGCCCTTGGTCACCTTGCCAACTCCAGCCACTACAAGAAACAAAAGCATCAATACAAGTTCATCAAGTGATCAAGAAAAGTCAATTCAAATGAAAAACAGAGTTTATGAGCAAAAGTGACTTTGACATTATAAAAGTGGGTTTCAAATAAGGAAAAATTAAAAGGCATCCATATATAAAGTGAAAACATACTAGTCATATATTTCATTGTGCAAGACATCCATGAAGAGCTAAAATCACGATTTGGAGGAAAATTGGACAAAAGAAGGTGAAAACCCTATTTTTCTAGCAAATCTTCCTGACGTTGTGCATCAGAGGTAGTGCACTGTGCATAAGACTGGCGCTACGCATCAGCGGGTTTGTGCTAGTGTAAATTTACAAGGGCATTACGCATTGGGCCCAGTGTGTTGCGCATCAGTTAAGAAGTTGCCAAAACATTCCAAATCACCCAAAAACCCTCAAAAATGCTGCATTTCTCTCCTACAAGTATGTTATCATTGTTCTTGAGCTGAATTTGATCTTCTACATGTTTTCTTCATACGTTTTTCATCCTGAAACTCAAATCCTAGCTTGTCTTCATCAATTTCCATTTCATTGTAAAGCTTTCACTCCATAACCAAAACCCACATCATTTTCCCCTTTTCTATATTTCATTTCCATAAATTAATTAATTAATTTTATTTTCCATATCCCACACCCCTAAGGAAACTCACTCCCTTCATTCCCCAACTCCATTTCACATTGGTAAAATCTCTTCATACTCATCTCTCTTGTCCTCCCTCATTATCATATTCCACCATATCATCATCACATCACTTCCCTAGGACAAGCACCATGACAAGAAGCAGTGAATCAAGTTATGAAGAGGAAACACTTAGTGACAGCTCAAGGGAAAGAAATGTATAGCCTAGGAGACCTCACAAGGGTGGAAAAATTATTACAGACGAACCTATTAGCATGATTGAACTCCTTGCTTGCCCTCTTGCTACCACATGTTTCAGATACCAGTCTTGCTTTTAGTTTTGTGAGATGGTTGAGAGGGTTAAATACCATCATGAGTTGGCAATGAAATTTATCATAAACATGGAGAATAATGTGGTGAACCTTGCTTGGATCAATTTCACTCTTTCACCAGCTATTATTGCAGAAGCCACTAGAATGCCAGATGTAGGGGAAAAGTGGAATAAAAGGCATAATATCAAAAAGCAGGATTATGAACCATATATTAAGGCCAAATATCATGGTAAACTAAGTAGGGTGTTTCCTTTCAAGTTCTTGGAGGACCGATATGTTCCACTTATGAAACTTATCATCAAATAGTTCACATGTGAGGGTATGTTCGCCAAACACTATGGCTACCATATCAGATTACATATGCACTTCACCAGGGTCAGAATGATGAGTATTCCATATTTCATGTGCAAAAACACAGAGAGGATGACTGTGATTGTAAAAAGAAAACCATACCCAAAGCAACTCAAAAGTATTTATCACTTTTCTGTCATCAAATTATTATTTTGCATCAGCTCACTCAGTTGGGAGTGTCATGGGAAACTTTCATTGCCCATGAAATCTTCAAGGGGCCTCAAATTTTTGTAGATCCTGAAGAGGAAGGTGAACTTTCTGGGCAACAAAAAGAGCCTGAAAGCAAAACGGATGAGGCTCATATTCCTATGTTTGTAACTTATGAGAAAGGCACCAGGAGGATTTTTGCAGCTACCGAACGAGTACTATCTCCACCAAGGGTGGAAGGGGTCTTGCTTTCTTCACTGGATCACAGGAAAATGCTATCTTCACCTAGGGTGAAAGGGGCTTTGCCTTCTTCTTCAACTAAACAGGTACAGGTCAAAGAAAAAGGAAAGAAACAAGTGCATCATGAAGGTCCTACTGAAGGGAAAGACAAAGATTTTGTTTTGGTTGAGGAAGATGACACTGATTTGGGTTCTCAAAGCTTAAGACTCAAGGATGTGATCATCAAAGAGAAGGAGGCTGAAATCCAAGCCTTATCACTTGACCTAGAGAGGGCCAAATGGATCATTAACTTTCTTGAGCAAGAGAACAAGCAACTGGAGGACAAACACGAAATAATGGAGCTGCAAACAATTAGAGAAAACCGGAAAGTGGCAAAAATAAGGAAAATCAAGATAACATCAATTGAGAAAGAAATTGAGGCTGACCGAGAATCATGGTTGGAAAGAGTGAATATCCACCTTGAGAAGATGATTGATAAGGCTAACAAGGTGAAGAAAACGATGCACTACATGGCTTATCATTACTTAGCTCGGAATAGAATTTGCAAGACAAGGATAAATGGCCTAAAAGCTAAGTTAAAGAGAGCCCTGAGAGCCAAAAAGGAACAAGACAAACTTAAAATTTTGGGTGGAGCTTCCTTGGCTCAGAAAAGAAATTAATAAGCTTGCCTCTTACCAATTTTGAAGCAATTTTGAGAAAATTTCGTCATTTCATGGAAACATAGTGAAATCTAGAAAGTTTCATAAGTTTTGGAGGAGATTTGGGTCACCTAAAGGGCAAAAAACACCTTAAAAATGCCCTCTTTGCCACTTTTTGGACCCATAGGAAGAAGTGTTGGGAGAAATGATTTTTGGAGGGGAAAATGGACTCCTTATCCAAAAATTCTAGTTGTCCTAGAAATTATATAGTTAGAGCTTTCCAACATTATTAGTGGATCTATCAGAGTCGTATGAGAATTCGATGCCATCAAGCTCAGGGCATTGCGCATCATGCAAAATTTTGCCAATTTTGCCTAGAAACTCAGGAAGTTTGCTGTCACTTTGACCTTTTCTTCTCTCTTTGGTAAATTGATGATGTAATATGTTCTAATATTATATACTATGATGTAAAAATGATTAAATATTACTTGAGGGGGTAGATACATCTGTTAGAGTTGATTTAAATGAATAGTTGGCTAATAATTTTGCAGAGCTTGCAAACTTAATTAGTGGATCTATCAGAGTCATATAAAATTTCAATGCTATTAGGCTTAGGGCTATTTTAATAAACACTTAAAAAATTAAAACGCTTGTTAAAATGTTATAAAATGCTTAGGGCTTAGGGTTTAAAATGTTATAAAATGCTTACGGTGTAGGGTTAATGTATTAGAGTTTAGGTTTTAGGGATTAGTGTTTATAACAATTTAGTAAATGAATTTAATAATAACTTAAAAGAAAAGTTGCAAACCTCTTGTTAAAATGTTATAAAATGCTTAAGATATAATGTTTAGAGTTTAGGGTTTAAAATGTTATAAAATTCTTAGGGTTTAGGGTTTAAAATTTTATAAAATTATTAGTGATTAGGGTTTAGGTTTGATAACATTTTAGTGAATGATTTTAATAAACACTTAAGAAAGAGTTACAAAATGCTTGTTAAAATGTTATAAAATGCTTAGAGTTTATGGTTTAGGATTTAGGGTTTAAAATGTTAAAAAATGGTTATGGTTTTGGGTTTATTATTTAGGTTTTATAACACTTTAGTAAATGATTTTAATAAACACATAAGAAAAGCTACAAAAAACTTGTTAACATGTTATAAAATGTTTAGGGTTTAAGGTTTAGGTTTTAGGGTTACAACACTTTAGTAAATGCTATTAATAAACACTTAAAAATATTACAAAAGGCATGTTAAAATGTTCTAAAATGATTAGGGTTTAGGGTTTAAAATCTTATAAAATTCTTACGGTGTAGGGTTTACGGTTTAGGGCCACTAGCGTATTGAGGAGTGGCTCTTGAATCATTATTTGAGCTTTGAAATAAATCATATGGGTTAAAACTATGCCCACCATTATTGAGGAGGAATGCTTTTGCGTAGCAAAAAATCTAGGAATCTTCCCAATGGAGTCAACATAATTAAAATTTATTCTATTGAATTCCATTCGAGTTTTTCGAAAGCTACATTAAATTTTTTACATTAAGTTTTTTCCAAGTCACATTTGGTAGGGAACTTCCACCCCCCCTCCACCCCCCACCCAACCTATTTTGAGGATGGTACCCAAGGCAAATCTAAGATTCTTCAACATAGATGGCTAGGTTAAAAAAGATTCAAATCCTTCACAAAAATATACTCATTATCAAGTTGACACACCACATATGGAAATAGGACTTAGGCGGGGAGAATAATAATCCATTACAAAACTACTTGGGCTAAACCGAATTGATGACTATGACAACCCAAATAGTGGCTTAGATGTTATTTTCCTTTTATAATTCTCTATAGGAGTTCATTTTCAGGTCCAAGTTTTGTAATACCAACAAAACCCGATGCAGTGTCTCCTATATGGCTTCTAATAGATCATCTATATAATAGTTATTCTCTCTAGACAAAATGTCTACATCTTTAGTCTCAAGCCAATTTCAAGATACATTTTCTTATTCTCTTGCTCTAGTTAGTACAATGTGACAAAGGGTAGAGTTTTTCTCCTACTAAATCTTCCATTAGGATCATTGAGTTCTTTTATTTTGCTCATAGTCTTTCATGCAAGCAATTCCCATGTTCATGTTCTTAGCTCTTCCTGCTCCTAAAGGAATTAAGAAACAAATCAGGAGCATACAAAAAGATTTTCTATGGGGCAGACAAGAAGAGAAAAAGAAATGGGCTTCAATAGCCTAGGACAATATCTATAAATGCAATGTCCATGGTGGCTTGGGGCTTCATGATCTTGAAACCCTTAACAGAGTTTTGGGAGCTAAACTCTAGTGGAGGTGAATCAAGCAATCAGAAACTCCCTAGGCTAAGCTATGGAAACAAAAATATGCCAAGAATTGGTAGGTGAAGGATCACATTAGAATGTCAGGGCATATTAAGGGCTCCTACATTTGGAACCTTGCCTCGGAAAATAAATATATTGTTCAGCAACATAGTTTCTGGGAGATTTGAGTTGGGAACCTAGCATGATTTCAGGACGATAACTCGCAACAGGAACCCAAATTATATAAAGATGAATTAGTAGCTCTCAAGAATTACATAGACAACAAAGGTATACTTATGGTAAACGACTTCTGGGACCAGGTAAGGAACAATGGAAAATGGAGAATTTGGAATGATCTAGGCCACAGTGAAGAGAGCCCCTTGAAGGCCCTAGTAGACTCTCTTGGTCAGGATCTAGAGCATAGGAAGATTTTTGTATCCTCCTTGCATGACCAAGTAAGATGGGGAAAGAACACCAAAGTGAACTTTAACCTCAAAGAAGCTAAACAGGTAGTAACAGGATTTAACTACCTAAACCCTGATCAAGTTTGGAAGAATATTTGGCAGAGCCCCCACTGGATGAAAATAAAGCTATTTATTTGGCTAATTCATCATAGGAAAATTTTAACTCGGGAGAATATCCTAAAAAAAGGCTTCACTGGACCATACAAATGTTACCTTTGTGGCTCACAAGAGGAGACATTGGATCACCTTCTCAACCTCTTCTCTTTCACCTCCACCATGTGGGAGTGGGTGGCCTCAATATTTAGGCACACTGATAGGGATAGATTCAACATTTCTAACACTTTGAAGAATTGTAGGAAAAACTTCTCAAGGAATGAAATCATTAGTAAAGCCTAGACCCTAGTTTCAAGCTTTCTCATCTAGTATGTTTGGAAAGAATGCAATAGTAGAATCTTCAAGAACAAAGAAAGAAAGCCCCAACACATAATTGACCAAATTTTAAGGAAACTCAAAGAGACAGTGAGAAGCTTGTTGAGGAAACTTTCTAAGGACCCTCCTCTGCCCCAAGATGCGTGTATTCTACTTCATTTGGGTCTCCGGTCTATAGGCCCATCGAGCATAATCAAGGGTTTTAGCCAAAAATATGTAGATATAAATATTTGGAAGCCTCCTTTACATGGTTTCTTAAAGGTCAATATAGACAGACCACCTAAGGGAAACACAGGGTTAGCTGATTTTGGGGGTGTTATAAGAGATGAACAGGGTCAAATAAAGGAGATATTTCATGGCCACTAGGGGAAGGCCACTAATAACATGGTGGAACTCATCACATTAGAGCAATGCTTGGAAATATTAGTGGATTCAAATTCACACAATGTCATCATTGAAGCAGATTTGGAATTGATTATTGGAGTGGTCAAGAAAATATGCAATGGTACATCACTGTATAAAGTGTCAAAAGACTGGAGGCTATTGCATGTATTTCACAATATCTATACCCACCTACAAACCTTATAAATTATAAGCTTTTTCCATGTGAAAATAAAATCTAACATGTTAGCTGATTAATAAGGAAAGGGACATTCTTCACGTTTGGGAGTTGTTACCCCCAGGGAAATTGTTAGAGGATTGTCTCTGTCAGGGTACCAAAGATAGGGGTTGATGGATTGACAAGATGGATCTAAGAGGCTCAAGAGACAGGTGGGAGGACGTGGAAGCCTAAATTGTTTGCTTGTTGTTTGGTAGCAGTCCGTAGATTGTATTGGCATTAGTCTTCCATTAGATTTGAGCAAATTGTTAAGATCAGCAGAGGAAGACCAAGGATGAAGTGGCTTGAGGACTAATTCTAGACAGATAAATGTCGATTGATATAGATCTATGCTTTTTAGGTGAGAAAGTTATTCTAAACCCCAAACCCTAAACCCTAAACAATAAACCCTGTAAACTAAACCCTAAACCATAGGTATTTTATAACATTTTTAAAAGCATTTTGTAACTTTTAATTAAGTGTTTATTAAGGGAATTTACTAAATTGTTGTAAATCTTAAACCATACACCCTAAACCCTAAAACCTAAAACCTAAACCCTAAACCTAAACCCTGAACCTAAACCCCAAGCCCTAAACCGTAAACCATAAACCCTATGAATTTTATAAAAATTTAAGAAGAATTTTGTAACTTTTATTTCAATGTTTATTAAAAGAATTTACTGAAGTGTTATAAACCCTAAGCCAAAAACACAAAACCTTTAACACTAAACACAAAAACATAAACCCTAAACCCCAAAACCTAAACCCTAAACCCCAGACACCAAACCCTAAACCTTAAACCGTAAACCCTAACCATTTTATAACATTTTAAAATTTTTTTGTAACTTTTATTTAAGTTTTGATTAAAATCATTTACCAAAATGTTGTAGAACCTAAACACTAAACACAAAAACTTGACCCAAAACCCCAAAACTTAAACCCTAAACCCTAAATCCTAAACCCTTAACCCTAAATCCTAATCATTTTATAAAATTTTAAAAAGCATTTTGAAACTTTTATTTAAGTGTTTATTAAAATCATTTACTAAAGTCTTATAAACCCTAACCTTTAAACCCCAAACATAAACCCTAAATCATAAACCCTAAACCCTAAACCTTAAACCTTAAACCCCAAACTATGAACATTAAACCCTAAAACCTAAGCATTTTATAACATTTTAAAAAGCGCTTGGTAATTTTTGTTTAAGAGTTTATTAAAAGAATTTACTAAAGTGTTATAAACCCTCAACCCTAAACTCTATACCTAAAACCCTAAACCCTAAACTCTAAACACCAAACCCCAAACCGTAAACCTTAAACCTTAAATCCTAAGCATTTTATAACATCTTAATTTTTTTTTAACTTTTATTGAAGTGTTTATTAAGAGGATTTAATAAAGTATTATAAACCCTAGACCCTTAATCCTAAACCCTAACCAATTTATAACATTTTAAAAAGTGTTTTTAACTTTTATTTAAGTGCATATTAAAAGAATTTACTAGAGTGTTATAAACACTAAACCCTAAACGCTAAAGCATAAAAATTTTACAACATTTTAAAAAATATTTGTAACTTTTGTTTAAGTGCTTATTAAAAGAATTTACTAAAATGTATAAACCATAAATCCTAAACCCTAAACCCCAAACCCTAATCCCTAAATCATAAACCCTAAGAATTTTCTGAGTATCTATAATAAGCGAAGACCAAAGCAAGGTATGTGAGTGTAGGAGGGAGAAAATTGTGGTACATGAGATACCCTTCTTCATAAACATTTTTCCTTTTATTTATTTTTCTTCATAACTACTCTAGGCTCCATGGGATGAATGCATTACGTGTAATATGTAGCAGTGGATACCCCGTTAAGGTGGGGTGGTTAATCCCTACACCCTAAAGCCTTAACCCTAAACCCCAAACCCTAAACCCAAAACAATAAACCCTAAACCCGAAACCTTGTAAACTAAACCCTAAACCATAAGCATTTTATAGCATTTTTAAAAGAATTTTGTAAATTTTAGTTAAGTGTTTATTAAGGGAGTTTACTAAATTGTTATAAACCTTAAACCATACACCCTAAAACCTAAACCCCAAACCTTAATCCCAAACCGTAAACCCTCATCATTTTATAACATTTTGAAAAGCATTTTGAAACATTTATTTAAGTTTTTATTAAAATAATTTACTGGAGTCTTATAAACCCTAACACCTAACCTCTAAACCCCAAACCTAAACCATAAATCATAAACCCTAAACCCTAAACCCCAAACCTGAAAATTAAACCCTAAACCCTAAGCATTTTATAACATTTTAAAAACTTTTTGTAATTTTTATTTAAGTGTTTATTAAAAGAATTTACTAAAGTGTTATAAACCCCCAACCCTAAACTGTAAACCACAAATCCTAAGCCCTAACCCATAAACTCTAAGCCTGAGACCCTAAATGCTAAACACTAATCCCTAACTTCTATTTAAGTATTTATTAAAATCATTTACTAAAGTGTTACCATCCCAAAACCCTAAACCCTAAGAATTTTATAACATCTTAAAAAAATTCTATCTTTTATTCAAGTGTTTATTAAGAGGATTTACTAAAGTATTATAAACCATAGACTCTTAACCCTAAACCCTAAGAGATTTATAACATTTTAAAAAGTATATTGTAACTTTTATTTAAGTGTATATTAAAAACATTTACTAAAGTGTTATAAACCCTAAACCCTAAACCCTAAAGCATAAGAATTTTATAACATTTTAAAAACCATTTGTAACTTTTATTGAAGTGCTTATTAGAATAATTTACTAAAATGTTATAAACCCTTAATGTTGAACCCTAATCCCTAAATCATAAACACTAAGAATTTTGTGAGTATCTATAATAAGGGAAGACCACACCTAGGTATGTGAGTGTAGGAGGGAGAAAAATTTGCTACATGAGATACCATTCTTGATAAACCTTCTTCCTTTTATTTATTTTTCTTCATAACTCCTTGAGGCTCCACAGGATGCATGCATTATGTGTAATATGTAGCAACGGATACCTCCTTAAGATGGGGTGGTTCATTCCTACACCCTAAACCCTAAACCCTAAACCCTAAACCCTAAACCCCAAATCCTAAACACTAAACCCTAAGCATTTTATAACATTTTAAAAAGTGTTTTGTAACTTTCATTTAAGTGTTTATTAACACAATTACTAAGTTGTTACAAACCCGAAACCATGAACCCTAAACCAAAAATATTAAAACTTTAACCCTAAGAATTTTACAAAGTGTTAGAAACCCTAAACCCTAAACCCTAATCCCTAAAGCCTAAACCGCAAACATGTAACCCTAAATGCTAGACCCTAAACCCCAAACCATAAATCTGAAACCCTAAATTCTAAACCCTAAAATTTAAACTCTTAACCCTAAACCCTAAACCCTAAGAATTTTATAACAATTTTAAAAACGTTTTATAACTTTTATTTTAGTGTTTACTAAAAACATTTACTCAAGTTCTATTAACCCTAAACCCTAAGCTCTAAACAATAAACCAATGACCCTAAGCCCTATACTATAAACGCTAAACTCTAAGTATTTTATACCATTTTAAAAAGTGTTTTGTAAATTTTATTTAAATGTTTATTAAAAGAATTTACTAAAGAGATATAATCCCTAAACCCTAAAGTATAAACCCTAAACCATAAACCCTAAACCCCAAACAATAAGCCTCAAACCATTAACTCTAAGAATTTAAAACATTTTAAAAAATAGTCCGCAACTTTTATTACAATGTTTATTGAAAGCATTTACTGAGTTGTTATAAACCCTAAACGCTAAACTCTAAACCCAAAACCGTAAACCATAAAGCCTAAACCCTAAATCCTAAGCATTTTATAACATTTTAAAAAAATGTTTTGAAACTTTTATTTAAGTGTTTATTAAAAGCATTTACTAAAGTGTTATAAATCCTAAACCCTAAACCCTAAAACCTCATGACAAGTACAAAGACCAAAATTAATTTTGTAAATACTAAACCTAGTTACGTTTTCTTCAACGCTCCCTCTTAATTACGAAGGTATTTATAATGATACTTGGTAATTATCAATACGAACAATTTATCATAAGAAGAATCAGATTGGTAACCCATATGTATAGCGCCATAGTAACCATCATTGTTTCCACAGTAAGTCCTTGACTGACAACTCTATCTCTCATTATATCAGAGCACAATGTTGGAAAAACCAATGATTATAGACACGTTAATCATTGTCTCTCAAGGTACATACCCACCTAGGTATTCACTGAGTATGACCTTATAGGACTTTTATTATCTTTGGGTCCCAGCCCTAAAATAATCTAGGTCCTCTTTCCTACTCTCGTCTTGGATTCCCTACATATCCTCAAAGAACCTTGGATGCCAGATGATTACCCAATCCTCCATTATTTCTTCCAAAGTCAATACAAGAATGTTGTGCATAGATTTCTCTTCATAGCCTTCACCTAGACTTACGATTTTTAGTCCTGGTTTAGTGCATCACACATGAAATAGAAAAACACAAATGTCACTCATTTTTAATAACGGGCGATGTAATACAAGCTCCCTCTTAGCAAAGGTGGCGCTGGTGACGGTGAAGGCAAAGTAGAAGGTAGAGGACGAGGCGGAGGAGGAGACAGAGTAGGAGATGGTATGGAACGAGGATCTAGTAGTGGAGGATGTGGAGGTAGAGGATGAGGAGGAAGAGGTGGAGGCAGAGGCAGTAGAAGTGGTGGTGGCACTGGCAGGGGAGGAGGAGGAGGAGGAGGTAGTGGAGGAGGAGAAGGAGGAGGAGATAGTGATGGTGGTGGTGTTGGTGGATGCAGAGGAGGAGGAGGAGGAGGAGGAGGAGGAGGAGCTGGAGGTGGTGGTGGAGGTGGAGAAGAAGAAGGAGGTTGTGGGTGTGGTGAAGCCGAAGGAGGAGGAGGAAGAGGAGGAGGTCATGTTGTTGGTGGAGGAGGTAGTGGAGTTTTTGGATGAGGAGGCATAGGTGGTGGTGGATGCGGAGGCGGAGGTGGAGGACAAGGAGCAGGAGGAGGTGGAGGTTAAGGTGGTGGAGGAGGTGGAGGAAAAGGAGGAGGAGAAAGAGGAGGAGGATATGGTGGTAGAGAAGGAGGTGGACATGGAGATAGAGGAGGAGGTGGAGGATGAAGCATAGGAGGAGGAGGAGGTGGTGGAGGTGGATAAGGGGAAGGACAAAGTGGAGGTGGAGGAGGAGGACGAGATGGATGAGGGTTTGTTGGTGGAGGTGGTGGTGGAGTAGGAGGTGGTGGAGGTATAGGTAGAGGTGGAGGAGGAAGAGATGAAGGAGGAGGATGACAAGGGTGTGGAGGAGGTGGATTTGGTTGAAGAGGAGGAAGAGGAGGATGATGTGGAAGTGGAGGTGGAGGTGGAGGTGGAGGATGAGTGGTGGATGAGGTGCAGGTGGAGGTGGAGGTTGAGGTGGAGGAGGAGGTGAAGTTGGAGGTGGAGGTTCAGTTAGAGAAGGAGGAGGAAGAAGTAGAGGAGGAGGAGGAGGTGGTGGAGGAGGTGGAGGTGGAGATGGAGGAGGAGAAGGAGGGTGAGGAGGACGGGTTGGAGTAGGTGGAGGTGAAATTGGAGGTGATGGTGGATGACGAGGGGGAGGAGGAGACAAAGGTGGAAGTGGAGGAGGAGGAGGAGGAGGAGGAGATGGTGGTGGTGGTGGATGAGTTGGCAGAGGAGGAGGAAGAGTAGGAGGTGGAGGTGTAGTTAGTGGAGGAGGCAGAGGCAGAGGAGGTGGAGGAGGAGGTGGACGCTAAGGAGGAGGTAGAGGAAGAGGTGGATTTGGAGGTGGGGGAAGAGGAGGTGGTGGAGGAGAAGGAAGATGTGGAGGTGGAGAAGGAGAAGGAGGAGGAGGTGGTGGTGGAGGTGGACTTGCAGGAGGTGGTTGAAGAGGAGGAGGAGGAGGAGAAGATGGTGGAGGAGGCGGAAGTGGAGGAAAGGAGGAGGAGGAGGAGGAGGAGGAGGATGTGGATGATGAGGAGGAGGAGGTGGATGTGGGAGATTAGATAATGGAGGTGGAAGTGGAGGTGGAGATATCGAAGTTAATTCAATATTTATGTTTTATATTAAAATAAATTGTCACTCTCTTCTCCACTGTTGGAAATGAAAACTACAATTTCATGAAGCCATAACATATCTCTTCACATAGATAATACGCTACAATTAAATGATAAGTAATTCATTTAGAAATATTTCCTCTATTCACAAATATAGTCATTCAAGTACGTGAATTTTTTTTATGTTTAGATCTGATATCTCGGCCAAGAATTTGAAGCATTTATCAAGATTGAAATTTTGCATTTATTTTGTTTAAACCTTTTTTTTGTCTGTAAACATTTATAGTTCTAGTTTTTTTGTTCAATGAACCATTTGTTTCGGAATGAATGGTTTCATCTAATTATCTTTGATTTTTAAAAGTGTTGGGTGAAATTCAACGTTGTTTCTTGAATAAGAAGCCTTATGTTCTTCTTCTTTTATGTTTACTTGAGAAACATAGGATATTAGGAATCATATATAGCTTTGCTTATTCTTTTGGTATTCCGCATATTTGGCATAATTATTATATTGTGTAATTATATACAGATTACTTGAATATCTAATGTGTACTCATATAATATAAATAGAAAAATATTATAGTATTGTAAACGTTTGATGGAATTACTTAATTAAACATAGTAAGAAGTAAATACATTGTATAAATTGTCCTTATGAATAAAAAGAAAGATTTTTACTGTTGTGGCCATATGACAACTAAAACTATTTTATCATAATTAAATATTTTCATTAACGAAGAGAGGGTAAATCCGTTGAATTTAAATCGATATACATGAATTTTTTTGAGTGTCATTCATTTTGGGAAAAGAACTAGCTATATAAGGTTTTTATTTAAACTCAAACAACATCAAATTTCCTTGCAGGCAACATCAAGTGAAAATGGAAATCGACATCGAAACCCTGTAAAGAGGAATCATTTTATAAGTACTTGAAGGCTAAAGCATAGGTGGAAAAACTTGCATGAATTTTGACCCCAAAACAATGTCACCAGATAACCCAAGTTGGTCATAGACTAACCTACACACACAAGAAAGGAATTCTTTTGTTCAAATTTGAATCACTTTAAATTAATTAGGCAAAGAACATTATAGAAGGTTTTGAGATAACTAGAGTCTAACCTTAGTAATATAGATAGCATCCTTCAATCCGATGCTTTGTTGTAAATGAAATATCATTAGTATTGTACATATATGCTTGTATAAAGAAAAATTATATCGAGATGAGAATCAAGTTACGGTTTAATCATAGAGTGAAAATTCTAGAAATATTGTACAATATTGGAAGGAACTTAGTGTATGAAGGGTAGTTCATTTTGAAATCACTGAGAAAAGAAGAAATTACCCTAATATCCTTTGAGGAAACCATAACCAACTTATGATACATCACAACCATAATGTAAGAAGTAAAAACTTACAATAATATACCGAATATGCAAGAATGGCTATACTATAACAAACATAAGTGAATGTAGAGGAACCAAAGACATTGTGATGGCTTACTGAAGGATTCCATCCATACCACATTTTACAAAGACTCTTTTTCTAAGAGCATTAGATGGACATACGTTTTTCACATATATTGCACATAGAACCACATAATCCCAAAACATCAATGTCTTGTTTTTGAAAACCTCATTGAGAGAACTATATTCAATAGAGTAATGCTCATTCTTTCAACTACTTAGTTTTGTTGAGAATTGTATGGAACTATGCTCTTATGTTGAATCCCGTGCTTGCAGATATATTTTTCATATTCATTAGATTACATTATATTCCATTAATGGTATGAAGAGAGCCAATGCGTGATTATGCTTCATATCCAATCCATACATGAAAATCCTTAAACGTTTTGAAAGCTTGAGACTTACTTTTTGGTAAGTACACCCAACACATTCTAGTGTAATCATGAACATAATATTTCGTACATTTATCTTCATTATCATAATTAAAATGCATAGGACCACACAAACCAAAATATATATGTCTAAATTTTCTACATGAATGAAGGGACCTTGCTAGCGATTGTGAACAAGGAGCAAGTGGCAAAATGATTATGCATAGTTATAGACCCATATAAATAAGAAAGTGGAAAATCCCACATATATTTAGTACGGTGCTCAATTAACATATTTAATGCTTAAAGTGGTTAGGTATAACAAAAGAAACATGTTGAGTTATCATCCTCTGGGAGTTAAATTGCCCTTGATGAGGAAGGGGCATGACTAAGTAAAGTGAAAAATGAGATAATATTGACAGATAGTCTATGAGGTCTTGGTAGAATAAACAATGTTCCAATGTAAATAAGCCTAATAATTTTCCATGTAGTAGAGAAATTTGATTGGGGCTAATATTTCGGGGTTTTTCAAAATAAAAAATAAAAAATAGTTGTCAATTTTGACATTTTTTTAATTTATTTGCTCAAAGTTTATAGTTTAAAATTATTTTAACTTAAAAATAATTAGAAATCTCAATATTTTTATGAAAATATCATTAAAGATTTAAAATTATGGATATTAAGGAGTACTAATGTTAGGCAAGTTTTATAAGCTTTAAAATAAATTTCCATCATTGAAAGTTTTGCTACTAGATAGAACCCTTTGAGAAGAAAGAAAAAACATGTGATAGTTGTGCAAAATATACAAAATAATTTAGTGATTAAAATAGAAGATAACATGAGAAATTCTTGAATAAAACTAACATATGGGGAATAACTAACAAAGAATAAAGTTGTGGGTCATTTGATGTTTGCATGTTGTGAGGATTTGTGACATAGTACTCATGAAAATCCTCAATGCTAAGGGCGTGTACATTTCATGATACTTTTTTATCTGAAATGATTAAAGACAATTTAGGATGCATAAATGTAATTATATTATAATTTATCCAAAGAAACATTTTACTCTTCTTTTATTTCGTTCAAGTTTTTTATGCATGTCCAGGTTTATCTCACCTTCATCGCTTCTTTTGATAAGAAGGAGAACTAAGTAATTTGTCATTGTACATATATAATAAAAATATGATCATTTTTAGTAGAATAGTTGCAACAAGAGGCGATGTAGGTGTTACCCATCCTAAACAAGGTGTAATGTTGAACAATTATCTCCTTGTTAATGAAAAGTATTACCTTTCTCATTCAGTGTATATCTATTTTATTATATTTCCATTTATTTTAATGTTTTTTCTAAAAGATATTTATTAATTTTTCAATAAGATCAAAAAATATATTTTTATATTGTATTACCATTCACTTCCAAATCACATGGAAGGTGTCTTGCATATCTCACATTCATTCAAAGAGGGATTTTTGTGAATAATGATGTTAGATAAAGCATTAATATTTGTATAATGGTTTCAATATATTTTGATTTGTATCCTTTAAATTCCATTCCTAAAGAAATAAGTGTGAATGCATTTGAGATTTGCATAAATTTGATAGGAAAATATCTCATACATTGTATATATATAGTCAAATTCATTGCAATTCATCTCAACAACACCTTAGATTTCAATACAAAGCCTCAAAATTTAACTTAGA
>APFE030273079.1:0-19678 GCA_000404065.3 Pinus taeda | reverse complement strand
GGAGGTGGAGGATGAGGAGTAGGAAGAGGCAGAGGTTGAGGTCGTGGAGGAGGAGGAGAAGGAGGAGGAGGATGGGGTGGTGGATGAGTAGGAGGTAGACGTGGAGATGGAGGAGGAGGAGGAGAGGGAAGTGGAGGAGGAGGAGGTGGTGGAGGTGGAGAAATAGGAGGTGGAGGTGGAGGTGGTTGTGAAGGTGGAGGTGAAGGTGGTGGAGGTGGAGGTGGTGGCGGCTTAGGAAGTGTTGGAGGTATGGGTGGATGTGGAATAGGGGGTGGTCGGGGTATAGGTGGATGTGGAGGAGGAGGAGGAGGAGGAGGTAGAGGTGGAAGTGGTGGTGGAGGAAGAGTGGATGTGGAGGAGGTGGAGGTGAAGTTGTAGGTGGTGGTGAATAAGGAGGCAAAGGAGGAGGATGAGGAGGAGGGAGAGGTGGAGGAGGAGGTGAAGGTTTATGTGGAGGTTTAGGTGGAGGAGGAGGAGGAAGAGGACGAGGACGAGGAGGTGGTGGAGGTGGAGGAGGAGAAGGAGGGGGAGGAGGAGGGTGTGGAGGAGGTGGAGGTGAAGTTGTAGGTGGTGGTGGATAAGGAGGTAGAGGAAGATGATGAGGAGGAGGGAGAGGCAGAGTGAAGGTGGAGGAGGAGGAGGTGGGAGGTGGAGGAGGGGTGGATGAGGAGGTGGAGGAGGAGGAGCAGGAGGAGGGGGTGAAGGCAGTTGAGGAGGAGGTGGAGGTGGTGGTGGAGGTGGAGTAGGAGGAAGAGGTGGAGGAGGTGGTGGCGGCGGAGGAAGAGGAGGAGGAGGAGAAGGAAAAGGAGGATGTCATGTTGTTGGTGGAGGTTGACCTGGTGGATGAGATGGCAGAGGTGGTGGTGGTGGAGGTGGAGGTGGAGGATGAGGAGTAGGAAGAGGGAGAGGTTGAGGTCGTGGAGGAGGAGGAGAAGGAAGAGGAGGAGGGGGTGGTGGTGGAGGAGGAGGTAGACGTGGAGATGGAGGAGGAGGAGGAGTAGGAAGTGGAGGAGGAGGAGGTGGTGGAGGTGGAGAAAGAGGAGGTGGAGGTGGAGGTGGTGGCAAGTAGGAGGTGTTGGAGGTATAGGTGGATGTGGAGTAGCGGGTGGTCGGGGTATAGGTGGATGTAGAGGAGGAGGAGGAGGAGGAGGAGAAGAAGGATGAGAAGGGTATGGAAGAGGAGTATGAGGAGGCAGAGGTGAAAGTGGTGGTGGAGGAAGAGTGGAGGTTGAGGTTGAGTTGGAGGTTTAGGTGGAGGAGGAGGAGGAGGGGGGAGGTGGAGGTGGTGGAGGTGAGGAGAGAGGAGGAGGAAGCGGTGGAGAAGGAGGAGGGTGTGGAGGAGGTGGAGGCGAAGTTGTAGGTGGTGGTGAATAAGGAGGCAGAGGAGGAGGATGAGGAGGAGGGAGAGGCACAGGAGGAGGTGAAGATTTATGTGGAGGTTTAGGTGGAGGAGGAGGAAGAGGAAGAGGAGGACGAGGAGGAGGTGGTGGAGATGGAGGAGGAGAAGGAGGAGGAGGAGGAGGGTGTGGAGGAGGTGGAGGTGAAGTTGTAGGTGGTGGTGAATAAGGAGGTAGAGGAGGAGGATGAGGAGGAGGGAGATGCGGAGTGAAGGTGGAACAGGAGGAGGAGGAGGATGTGGAGGTGGAGGCATAGTGGATGAGGAGGTGGAGGAGGAGGAGCAGGAGCAGGAGGTGTATGCAGAGGTGGTGTAGGAGGCAAAGGTAGAGGACGTGGAGGAGGAGGTATAAGCAGAGGTGGTGGAGGTGGTAGAGGTGGAGGAGGAGGTATAAGCAGAGGTGGTGGAGGTGGTAGAGGTGGAGGTGGTGGAGGAGGTGGATGGGGAGGTGGGGCAAGAGGAGGTGGTGAAGGAGGAGGAGGAGGTGGTAATGGTGGAGCAAGGGGAGGAGGAGGATGTGGTGGTTGAGGAGGTGGTGGTGGAGGTGGAGTTGGATGAGGTGGTGGAAGAGGAGGAGAATGCGGTGGGGGAGGTGGAGGTGGAGGAAATGAGGGATGTATGCGGAGGAGGAGGATCAAGAGGTGGAGGTAAACAATTAGATGATGGAGGTGGAGGTGGAGATATGCAAGTCAATTTAAGATTCATGTCTTAAATTCAAATATTAAATTGTTACTCTCTTCTCCACTGTTGCAAATGAAATATATAGTCTCATGAATCTAGAACATATATCTTCACATACATAATATACTACTATTAAATGATAATTAATTCATTTAGGAATATTTCCTCTATTCACAAATATAGTCATTCAATTACAACAAATTTCTTTTACATTTAGATCTGATATATTGGACAAGAATTTGAAGCATTTATGAAGATAAAAAATTTGTGTTTATTTTGATTAAAACTTTTGTTAGTCCCTTAAACACTTCTATCTCTAGTTTTGTTGTTCAATGAACCATTTGTTTGGGAATGACTACTTTCATCTTAGAATTATCATTGATTTCAGAAGTGTTGGTTAAAATTAATGTTGTTTCTTGAATAAGAAGCCTTATGTTCTTGTTTTCTTCTCTTTACATGAGAAACATAGGATATTAGGAATCATATACATATTTTTTTATTCCTAGTGTATTCCAAATTTTTTGTGTAATTATTCCTTTAATGAAATTATAATTTTGAGGGAAAGGCTAAAGGAGAAACACATATAATTAGTCGAGGAGGAGAGACTACTTAGTGTATTATCATTTTTGAAGTGGAAATCCTTTGATGATACTTATTTTGTAACATGTTATGCTAAGTAATGAACATTTTTCTTTGTGGACTATAATTTTGAACTCAAAAATTATGGCTTTATAATGAGTTTGTGTTAATTAATTTTTTTATCATATAGGATATTAAATGTCATTACATCTTTTGTCTTTTAGTCAATCTCATTGCGCATTTTGTTTAATTTCAAAAAATTGTGTATTGATCAACAATTATTAGAGTTTTGATTGAAGAAGAAAACATACTAGTTATTATAATACTTACACACCAAGGAGTTGAAAAAACTTATAGATGGTGATGAACCACCAAATCCTAATGATGTTCATTTATTTGAAGCGAAGTAATTGGAAAATTATTTTTCTATTAGAGAATCAATGCATAATAAGGAAAAGTAACTTGACGTAAAGATTAAATGAGGGATTCACTAATAATTTACAAGATTTTATAATTAAGTGAATGATTCACTAATATTTTACAACATTTTACAATTCATTGAAGGACGCACCAATATTTTACAATATTTTATATTTTAGTAAAATATTCCAAAAAAAATGATATATACTTGTTGTAGTGTAGTAGACAATGACCATTGGTTACTAGTAGAAAGCAAAACAATAAATCACATGAAGATAAAGAACGTAGGAATAGAAGAAGTGAAATGATGTAGCAGAGAGGCAACAAAGTGTTACTTTATATTATATTCTCTTGAGAAGATAATCACAAAAGATACAATGATGCATATATATATATATTATGTAGAGATAGTCAAAATAATTTAAGTCAAAACAAATTTAGCCTATCTAACCTAGAATCTTGACTCGACTAGAGAGTTGATCAACTTTATAATATCAATTGTAGAATTGTTTGGGATGGTGAACTAAGTCGACCGGCCCCTCCAACATCTCCCCTACTCTTAATTCATTCCTTGTCACAAATGACAGGAAGAATTGGAGTCTTACAAAATTTGATACACCATAAATTAAAAAATGTAAATCCTAATAATGATATAAAAGTTCATCCAGAAGGGTGGTTGGCTAATTAGAAGATCTAGTTTTGTGGTCAACTATAACTTCTTGAATTACATCTGCAAGATTTAAAATGAGAATTCCTCTTCTTTTCCCTTCCTTGGCTAACTGATTAGAACATTCAATTTCAAGTTCCTTAGTGTGATGTTTTTGTTCAGAAGCGAGACCAAATCCTAAAAGCTTGGCTCAAATAGATTGAATTTATGTCGTGGGGAAGATGATCGAGACGATTGTGCTATTGCAGGTGCTAGTGTTGAAGTCAAACGGAATGTTGTTTGATAAGTATTTGGTGCAAGAATTTGAATATCTTCATCGAATATAGACCATTTCCATGCAAATATACTTTCATGGGCATCAAATGCTTTTAAATATTTCAAATATTGTACTTTGTCGGCTAGTGATATGTGTCGTGACAATTCTTGATCAACTAGTATTTGATGTTCTAATAGTTGCACCTTATTAATAATTGCATGAAAATAATCAATATAGTTGGACTTTATTAACAATTCCATGAAAATAATCAATAACATTCAAAGATTCTACTTTTACTCCCTTCCCTTCTCTAAAACATTGTCTCTAATCCTATTGTAGTTGGGATTAATATTTTTCTCCTATAAAACCTAATTCTCATGGGCAGACATTGTTCGAGGTTGAGTTACTTGTTGGGAGTACAATTCTCAAATTAGAGATTATTGATTTTATGTTTGATTGCATGTGGGTGACAAATATATTAGGAAAATATTAAAAACATTGGGCTCTATGATATAATGTTTTTTTTTAACTCTTCCTTTTCTGTGGAAAATTCTTTGTCGACATTTTGAATTATAGTGGATGTTTTTTCATTCCCTTGAAGTATCAATTTATCTTGAAATTTATTTACTAAAGTGTTATAAACCCCAAACCCTAAACTCTAAACACTAAACCCTAAACACCAAACCCCAAACCCTAAACCCTTAAATCTAAGCATTTTATGATCTATTAAAAATAATTTTGTAACTTTTATTTAAGTGTTTGTTAAAAGAATTTAATAAGATGTTATAAAACCTAAACCTTAAAACCTAAGCTCTAAACCCCAAACTAACCTAATCATTAATTAACATTTTCAAAAGTCTTTTGTAACATTTTTTAAGTGTTTTTTAAAATCACTTAATAATGTTTTATAAACCATAAACCCTATGAACTAAACCCTAAAGCCTAAGCATTTTATAACATTTTTAAAAGCATTTTGTGACATTTATTTAATTGTTTATTAAAAAATTTACTAAATTGTTATAAACCTTAAACCATACACCCTAAAACCTAAACCCCAAAACCTAAACCATAAACCCTAAGAATTTTATAATAGTTTAAGAAGAATTTTGTAACTTTTATTTAAGTGTTTATTAAAAGGATTTAATAAAGTGTGCTAAACCTGAAACCATAAACACAAAACCCTAAACCATAAACCCTAAACCATAAACCCTAGACCATAACAATTTTATAAAATTTTAAAAATTGTTATGTAACTTTCGTTTAAGTGTTTATTAAAAGAATTTACTAAAATGTTGTAGACCCTAAACAATAAACCCCAAAACTAAACCCAAACTCCAAACCTTAAACCCTAAACCATAAACTCTAAACCATAAATCCCAAACCCTAAACCCTAAACCCTAATCATTTTATAACATTTTAAAAAGTATTTTGACACTTTTAGTTAAGTGTTTATTAAAATAATTTACTAAATTCTTATAAACCCTAAACCGTAAATCATAAACCCCAAACCCTAAACCCTAATCCCTAAACCTTCAACCCTAAACCCCAAACCATGATCATTAAACCCTAAACACTAAGAATTTTATAACATTGTAAAAAGTTCTTTGTAGTTTTTATTTAAGTGGTTATTAAAAGAATTTACTACGGTGCTATAAACCCTCAACCCTAAACTCCAAGCAATAATCCCTAAACCCTAAACCCTAAAATCTAAACCGTAAACCCTAAATTCTAAACACTAATAATTTTATATCATTTTAAAAAACATATTATGACTTCTATTTAAGTGTTTATTAAAATCATTTACTAAATTGCTATAAACCCTAAACCCTAAACTCTAAACTCCAAACCCCAAACCATAAACCCTAAACTCTAAACCCTAAGAATTTTATAACATCTTAAAATAAATTCAAACTTTTATTCAAGTGTTTATTAAGAGGATTTCCTAAATTCTTATGAACACTACACTCTTAACCCTGAACCCTAAGCAATTCATAACATTTTAAAAGCGTTTTTAACTTTTATTTAAGTGTTTACTATAAGAATTTACTAAAGTCTTATAAACCCTAAACCTTAAGCATTTTATAGCATTCTAAAAAGAGTTTTGTAACTTTTACTTAAGTTTTTATGATATTAATATACTAAGGTGTTATAAACCCTATCCCATAAAAACTAAACCCTAAACTATAAACCCTAAACCGGAAAACCCAAACCCTAAACTCTAAACCATAAACCTTTTATAACATTTCAAAAAGCGTTTTGTAAATTTTATTTAAGTGTTTATTAAAAAATTTAGTAAAGTGTTACAAACCCTAAACCCTAAACCCCAAACCGGCCTAAACCCTATACCTTATACCCTAAAACCTAAACGCAGCATTTCATAACATTTTAAAATGTGTTTTGTAACTTTTTTTATGTGTTTATTAAAAGAATTTACTAAAGTGTTATAAACTTTAAACCCTAATACTTAAGACCTAAACCCTAATTAATTTATATCATTTTAAAGAGTGTTTTGTCAATTTTATTTAAGTGCTTATTAAAAGAATTTACTAAATTGTTATAAACCCTAAATTCTAATCCCTAAACCCCAAACCCTAATCCTTAAACCATGAAACCTAAGAATTTTATCAGTGCTATAATAATAGAAGACCACACCTAGGTATGTGAGTGTAGGATGGAGAAAACCCTAAACCCTAAACCCTTGTTTTTCCACCCTTATTCATAAACGTTTTTCCTTTTATTTACTTTTCTTCATAACTCCATGAGGCTCCATGGGATGAATTCATTAAGTGTAATATGTAGCATTTGATACCCACTTAACATGGGTGGTTAATCCCTACACCCTAAACCCTTAACCCTAAACCCCAAACCCTAAACCATAAACCCTAAACCCCAAATCCTAAGCACTAAACCCTAAGAATTTTATAACATTTTAAAAAGTGTTTTGTAGCTTTTATTTAAGTGTTTATTAAAAAAATTACTAAGGTGTTATAAACCCAAAACCATGAACCTTAAACCAAAAATATTAAAACTTAAAACCTAATAATTTTATAAAGTGTTATAAAACCTAAACCTTAAACCGCAAACTCTTAACACTAAAGCCTAAACCCTTAACCCGAAACCCTAAATTCTAAACCCTAAAACCTAAACCCTAAGCATTTTCTAACAATTTTAAAAATGTTTTGTAACTTTTATTTAAGTTTTTACTAAAAATATTTACTAAAGTTCTATAGACGGTAAACCCTAAACTGTAATCCATAAACCCTTAACGCGAAACCTTAAACTGTAAGCCCTAAGCCCTACGTATTTTATAACATTTGAAAAAGTGTTTTGTAACTTTTATTTAAATGTTTATTAGAATCATTTATTAAAGTGTTATAATCCCTAAACTCTAAACTCTAAACATTAAACCCTATACTTAAAACCCTAAACCCTCAACATTTTATAGCATTTTCAATATGGTTTTGTAACTTTTATCTAATTTTTCATTAAAATAATTTACTAAAGTGTTAGAAACCATAAACCGTAAACCCTAAGAGTTTTATAAACCTTAAACACTCTACCCTAAACCCTAAACCCAAATGCTAAACCCTACACCATAAACCCCAAACCCTAACCCTAAACCCTAAACTATAAATGCTAAGAATTTTATAACATTTTAAAAGGCGCTTTGTAAATTTTATTTAAGTGTTTACTAAAAGATTTTACAGAAGTGTTATAAACCCTAAATTCAAAACCCTAAAACCTATACCCTAAACCTGAAACAATAAACCTCAAACCCTTAACTCTGAACCATAAACATTAAGCATTTTATAACATTTTGAAAAGTAGTTTGTAACTATTATTCAAGTGTTTATTAAAAGAATTTACTCAATTGTTATAAACTACAAACCATAAACTCTATACTTGAAACCCCAAACCCTAAATCCTAAAGCATAAACCGTAAATCCTAAGAATTTTATAACATTTTGAAAATAATTTTGTAACTTTTATTTAAGTGTTTATTAAAAGCATTTACTAAAGCGCTATAAACCCTAAAACCTAAACCCTAAACCCTGAAACTAAAACCCAAAATCAAAACCAAAAACCATAAAACCTACACCCTAATAATTTTATAAAATTTTAACAAGAGTTTTGTAACTTTTTAAAGTGTTTATTGAAAGAATTTAGTAAAGTTTCCCTCAAACCTAAACCCTAAGCATTTTATATCTTTTTAGCAAGTGTTTTGTAACTTTTTCCTAAGTGTTTATTAAAAGGATTGACTAAAGTTTTATAAATCCTTAACCCTAAGCTCTAAACCCTAAGCATTTTATAACATTCTAAACCCTAAACCTAATTCTAAGCATTCAATGACATTTCAAAAAGCTTTTTATAAATTTTTTTGAAGTTTTTATGAAAAGCATTTACTAAAATGTTATAAGCCCTAAATCTCAAACTCTAACCATTTTATAACATTTTAAATCCAAAACCATAAACCCTAAAGCCTAAACTCTAAACCCTAAGTATTTTATAACATTTTAACAAACATTTTCTTACCTTTTTTTAAGTGTTTAGTAAAAGGATTTACTAAAGCGTTATAAATCATAAACTCTAAAACATGAGCATTTTATATAATTTTAAATCCTAAACCCTAGAGCCTAAGCATTTTATAACATTTTAACAATCTTTTTTATCTTTTTTTAATGTTCTTATTAAAATAATTTATCCAAATGTTATAAATCCCAAACCAAAACCATAAACCCTATCCCCAAACACTAAGAATTTTATAACGTTTCAAAATACATTTTTGTAAATTTTTTAAGTTTTTATTAAAAGCATTTAATAAAGTGTTATAACCTTAAACCCTAAACCCAAAGCATTTTATAACACTTTAACAAGATTTTTCTAACTTTTATTTAATTGTTTATGAAAATAATCTACTGAAGTGTTATAAACAGTAAACCCTAAACTCTAAATGCTAAACCCTAATCCCCAAACCCCAAACCCTAAACCCTAAAACCTAGGCTTTTTATGATCTATTAAAAATAGTTTTATAAGTTTTATTTAAGTGTTTATGAAAAGAATTTACCAAGGTGTTATAAAACCTAAACCTTAAACCCTACACACTAAACCCTAAACCCTACACAATAAACCCTAAACCGCAAACCCTAAAATCTAAACCCTAATCATTTAATAAAATTTTAAAAAGTGTTTTGTAACCCTTTTTAAGTGTTGGCCCACGGGGCTTTGGATTGAAGGTGAATGGGTGCATTGTTAAGGCACTCCTTGCGATAGGTCACCGGTTCAAATCCCCCATGGGTACTTAGGTTAGTCTTAACGTAGAAAAAAAAAACCCTTTTTAAGTGTTTATTAAAAGCACTTAATAATTTTTTATAAAACTTAAACCCTAAACCCTAAACCCTAAACCCCAAACCCTAAACCCTAAACCCTAAACCCCAAACTCAAAACTCCAAACCCGAAACCCCAAACTTGAAACCCTAAACCCTAAACCCCAAACCCTAAACACCAAACCCTAAACAATAAACCCTAAACCCTAAACCCAAAACCCTAAACTCTAAACCCTAATCATTTAATAAAATTTTAGAACTTGTTTTGTAACATTTTTTAAGTGTTTATTAAAAGCACTTAATAAATTTTTATAAATCTTAAACACCAAACCCTAACCACTAAACCCTAAACAATAAACCCTAAACCCTATAAACTAAACCCTAAACCGTAGGCATTTTATAACATTTTAAAAAGATTTTTGTAAGTTTTATTTAAGTGCTTATTAAAATAATTTACTAAATTGTTATAAAACTTAAACCATATACCCTAAAACCTAAACCCCAAAAACCTCAACCTTAAACCGTAATCCCCAAGCCCTAAACCATAAACCCTAAGAATTTCATACTAGTTTAAGAAGAATTGTGTAACCTTTACTTAAGTGTTTATTAAAAGTACTTATTAAAGTGTTATAAACCCTAAACCATAAACACAAAAACATAAACCCTAAACCACAAAGCATAAACCCTAAACCCTAATCTATAGGCCCTAAACCCTGACCATTTTATAACATTTTAAAAATTGTTTTGTAACTTTTATTTAAGTTTTTATTAAAAGCATTTACCAAAATGTTGTAGACCCTAAACAATTAAGCCTAAACCTAAACCCAAAATCCCAAACCTTAAACCCTAAACCCTAAATCCCAAACCTTGAACCCTAAAACCTAATCATTTTAGAACATTATAAAATTATTTTGAAATTTTTTTAAAGTGTTTATTAAAATAATTTAATAAATTCTTATAAACCCTAAACCCTGGACACTAAACCCCAAACCCTAAACCGTAAACCATAAACCCTAAATCCTAAAGCTTAAACCCTAAAGCACAAATCGTGAACATTAAAACCTAAACCCTAAGCATATAAGATTTTAAAAAGAATATTGTAATTTTTGTTTAAGTGTTTATTAAAAGGATTTAATAAAGTGTTATAAACCCTGAATCCTAAACTGTAAACCAGAAACCCTAAACCCTAAACCCTAAACCCTAAATGCTAAACGCTAAACACTAATAATTTTATAACATTTGAAAAAACATATTTTAACTTCTATTTAAGTGTTTATTAAAATCATTTACTAAAGTGTTATAAATTCTAAACCTTAAACTCTAAACACCAAACCCCAAACCATAAACACCAAACCCCAAACCATAAACCCCAAACCCTACACTCTAAGCATTTTATAACATCCTAAAAAAATTTCTAACTTTTGTTTAAGTGTTTGTTAAGAGGATTTACTAAATTCTTATAAACCCTATACTCTTAACCCTAAACCCGAAGTAATTTATAACATTTTAACAAGTGTTTTTTAACTTTTTATTATAAGAATTTACTGAACTGTTATAAACCCTAAGCACTAAGAATTTTATAGCATTATGAAAAGACTTTGGTAACTTTTACATAAGTTTTTATCAAAATAATTTACTATGCTGTTATAAACCGTAAACCATGAAAGCTAAACCCTAAACTATAAATCATAAACAAAACTAAACCGATAAACACTAAACCCTAAGCCTTTCATAGCATTTCAAAAAGTGTTTTGTAACTTTTTTCTAAGTGTTTATTAAAACAATTTACTAAACTGTAATAAACCTTAAACCCTAAATCCTAAACCCCAAATCCTAAAACCTAATCCCTAGCCATTTCATAAAATTTTAAAAAGTGTTTTGTAACTTATTTTATGTGTTTATTAAAAGAATTTACTAAAGTCTTATAAACTTTAAACCCTAATCCCTAAAACCTAAACCATGAAACCTAAGCCCTAATTAATTTATAACATTTTAAAGAGTGTTATGCAACTTTAATTTAAGTGTAACTTTTATTTTGTAAACCGTAAACCATAAATCTAAAACCCTAAACCCTAAACCCTAAACCCTCAAACACTAAAACCTAAACCCTAATAATTTAGGACATATTGAAAAGAATTTTAGACATTTATTTAAGTGTTTATTAAAATAATTTACCACTGTTATAAATCCTAAACCCTAAACCCTAATGCTATTTTTTTTAATATTTTAAAAAGCATTTTGTAACTTTAGTGTTATAAATCATAAACCATAAAAGATAAAACCTAAAACCTGAAACGCTAAGTCCCAAACTGTAAACGCCAATGATAAATGCTAAACACTAAGAATTTTACAATATTTCAGAATGTTTTCTATAACTTTTAATTAAGTGTTTATTAAAAGAATTTACCAAAGTGTTATAAAACCTACACCCCAAACCCCAAACCCTATATCCTAATGCTTAAAGCCTAAAGGATAAACCCTAAAATCATTTACTAGGGTCTCATAAACCCTAAACGTTAAAGCCTAAAGCTTGAAAGCATTTACTAAGGTCTTATAAACTCTAAACCCTAAACCGCAAAACCTAAAGACTAAGCCCTAAACCCCAAACCCTAAAACATAAGGATTTTATAACATTTTAAAAAGTGTTTTGTGACTTTTATGTAAGTGTTTACTAAAACCATTTACTAAAGTTCTATAAACCCTAAACCCCTAATCCATAAACCCCTAACCTTAATCCCCAAACCCTAAACCCTAAAAAAACCTAAACCCTAAAAACCATAAACAATAAAAAACCCTAAACCCTCAAAACCATAAACCATAAACCCTAATACCCACACCCCCAAACTAAACCCTAAACCATAAGAACTTTATAAAATTTTAAACCCCAAACACTAAACCCTAAGTATTTTATAACATTTTAAGAAGTGTTCGTAAATTTTCTTTTGAAGTGTTTATTTAAAGAATTTACTAAATTGTTATAAACCCTAAATCCTAAGAAGTTTATTAGAATTTAGCAAGTTTTTTGTAACATTTTAAAACGTGAACATTTTATAACATTTTAATAAGCGTTTTGTAAACCCTACACATACACCCTAAGAATTTGATAAAATTTTCACAAGAGTTTTGTGACTTTTTTTAAAGTGTTTATTAAAATAATTTACTAAAGTTCACCTCAAACCTAAGCCCAAAGCATTTTATAATTTTTTAGCAAGTGTTTTGTAACTTTTTTCTGAGTGTCTACTAAAAGGATTTACTAAAGTTTTATAAACCCTAAACCCTAAACTCTAAACCCTGAGTAATTTATAACATTTTCACAAGATTTTTCTTACTTTTTTAAAGTGTTTATTAAAACCATTTACTAAATTGTTATAAACCCTAAACACTAAACCATGTGCATTTTATAGAATTTTAAATCCTAAACCCTAAAGCCTAAGCATTTTATAACATTTTAACAAGCATTTTGTAACTTTTTTTTATGTTCTTATTAAAAGAATTTCTGAAAGTGTTATAAATCCCAAACCCTCAACCATAAACCCTATCCCTAAACACTAGGAATTTTATAGCGTTTTAAAATACATTTTTGTAACTTTTTAACGTGTTTATCAAAAGCATTTAATAAAGTGTTATAACCCTAAACCCTAAACTCTAAGAATTTTATAACGTTTTAACAAGCATTTTGTAACTTTTATTTAAGTGTTTATTAAATTAATTTACTAAAGTGTTATAAACCCTGAACTTGAACCATTGAACCATAAACACTAAACCGTAAACCCCAAACCCTAAACCCTAAACAATAAACCTTGTAAACTAAACACTAAACCATAGGCATTTTATAACATTCTTAAAAGCATTTTGTAACTTTTAGTTAAGTGTTTATTAAGGGAATTTACTAAATTGTTGTAAATATTAAACCATACACCCTAAAACCTAAACCCCAAAACCTAAACCCCAAGCCCTAAATCCTAATCCATAAACCCTATGAATTTTATAACAATTTAGGAAGAATTTTGTAACTTTGATTTAAGTGTTTATTAAAAGAATTTACTCAAGTATTATAAAACCTAAAACATAAACACAAAACCGTAAATCCTAAACACAAAAACATAAACCCTAAACCCCAAAACCTAAACCCTAAACCCTAGCAAAGTTAGAAGTGATGTCTTTCCTATAAATTAATCTGCATGCAATCCTACACATGTATTAGAGAAAAATAGTATATTTTTAATAAAATATAATGAAAACTATCAATTTCTTTTATAAATAGAAATAATAATATTTTACATCATATATTTAAAAAATGAAAACAAATACGAATTTACCTTCGGAAATGTATATTTTTAATAATATAATGAAATTATCTATTTTTTTTTATGTAAAAAAAATGATCTTTTCTATCACTTATTTAAAATAATGAAAACAAATACGAATTTACCTTCTTTCACACTTTTTCTAAAGATATAAGCCATTCCTAAAAACAAAGTCCGCCCTATAAGAAAAATAATGCACATAGAATGGTATTATTAACTTAATATAAGATAAGAGTTTTATTTTTGTCGCTACCCCTAACACGGTAACACAAAATTTTTTTTTACACATATCAATTTTGTATTACATATTATTATGTTCACGAGGTAAATTATCTCTGCGCATTGTAATGTTTTAATAACTTAATCCTTAATATATGGAAGTGTTAATTGTTACAAGGTTTCACTCTGGAGTTGGCGGGATATCCACGCCACTTGGCGTTTTCGCTGCCACCTGTCTCCTACATTTACTCCGGAGGACGATCCCTCTGCAGTCTGGACGAGGATAATTGGACTCCTCGGGATTTCTTTCGATACACTTCCTGTTGAACTGACTGTGGTAGTTGAGGCAGTAAATGCTACAGCACAGCCCGCCACAACCTCGGGATTATGCCTGCAACGAATGCTCCAGATCCGCTACATGAAAATCTACGGTGGTCATTTAGTTGAGCTGGTTGAAAAGGTTCATTTAGGGTTTGGGGTTACCATTTGCGCAAACGGCTCTGCAAACCATGTTCTACCGAGAGCGGTTCTCACCGCTTCTGGTCGGGCATATTTAGATTGCTCCGAGCTCTGCTTAGAACATTCTGCTATCTGCACTGGGCGACCCGCTTGGAAGAGGATGATGCCAGTCCTTCTCGGCATTTTAATGGTATAACCTTCTGTTATCGTTGATTATTTACCCTTTCTGAAATTACCTTTTCTCGTGTTGCTTATCATAATAAAATGAGACTGTTGACGCATTGTATTTTTGTTTCAGGATACCGGGCATGGAGTTCGGCGATGACAGGAGTCTACAGGGTTCCAATCGACCTCCAATACCGGGTAAGTTACCCTAGCTACGGTCTTATCAATGTTTTAGTTCGAGTTCGATTGTCTGAACCCCGTTTCTTTTACTGCCAGGAGTCCTTTCTGCTCTATATGGTTGTTCGAGCTGTGAAGCTCTTCGACGGGCATTTAAGTTATTGGGTTTTCGTTGCAGTTGTGAAACCCTGAATTTTTTGTAATTTATATATTCTTCTCGAGCCTACTCGAGGGCCCGATATGATAGGGGTTTGTCTTCGGTTTAGCCAGTCTGTAGCATTATACATTTACTGGAACCCTTGGGTTCGATGTATTATTTAATTTGGCACCATACAGTGATGCACTCAGTTATTTATCTAGGCTCGGCTCTCCTGCATGACATTGTCAAATATTTCTGGTTTTAAGCAGTCCGATATTACTTCTTGGTTATTTTGTCTGGCTATAATGTTATCTTGTGAGGGTTTCACTTCATTTAGCATCCGCGGCCTTGTATTACAGAAATGCTCCTATTTATTTTCGTGGAGATTGGTTCTGAACATTATAGTCTGAATATGAATGCCGCTTGTATTTACAGTTGAATATCCGTCTAGATATCAGGTTGTGTTTCTTTTACCAATCCTACTGTAAAGTTCTTACGCCAGGTTTATGCATATTTCATTTTGATGCTTTCTTTACCCTAAGAAAACTATTCACGGCTTACAGGTTATATATGCATATGTTTTCCCTCTAATGGTACACAGGATTCCATCAATGGTTTAGCTGCAATCAATGTCTTGAGACTCTCTGTTGATATATGTATATATGTTACAGGTCGTTTTCCCTTTTTCAAGTGTATTATATCAGATGATTCCGTCTCGGTCACTTTGAAGTTTTCCGTTAATTCGTTCTTTTCTTTTGTTTCTAAATCACGCTTGATTCAGTTACCTATACTTCATAATAGGAGCGTTGGGCGCGCTAAAGCCAGTAAGCTCCTCTGCCTTAAGGCTTGCAATTCTGTTCTTAAGGTTGCTATATATATATATATATCTAAGTTAGTCTGTAAGTTGTAAAGGAACCCAGTTCCTATTTTAACCAGCTTTCTGCTGTTCGCGTAATAATAGTGTTTTCTCTTTCGCTTAGACATGTTTTACATTTGTCAGATGTAGTATTATTCCTACAGGTTTATTCTTTAATATAATGCTGGTTATTCTCAGATATCTTTTGAGTTTGTCCGAAAATTATTCGGACTGAGGATTATTCTACCAGATTTATCCAACAGGCTAGATAATCGACTTACTCAGTCTCATTATATATATATATGTTCTCCTTTTTTTTTACTGCTAGCAACAGTCATACAGATTTGTAACAAATTGCATGTACGGTTAATCATAACCTACACCAATGTACCATGAAATCTCATTCACAGATATTAATATCCTGCACGGATTACTATGAAATCTCATTTATAGTTAATAATAATCTCCACAGGTCTACTATGAACTTGCATTTACAGCTAATAATACCTTGTACAGATTTACTACGAAATCTCAGTTACAGTTAATGATACTCTTCACAGATTTACTATGAAATCCTATTTATAGTTAATATTAACCCTGACAGGTTTAAAAGAAAAGGATTTACTCATTAAATACTGTAGTTATAATGTACTTACCTGTACTAAGCTTGCTTTAGTTTTTGATACCCTCCAACCTGGAGAAACTCATTAAGGCTTGTTATCCTCCCAACCACGAGATCGGTCACTCAGACCTGATTCTCTCCCCCAAGCTCACTTGCAGGCCACTACCTTTAGCAAGGTGATGCATGCTAATAGTGATGCAAAGTAACGCACAGCAGTGCTGGTACCATCTGGTGCTCACAAGACATAGTACTCCTTTCTTTAATTCTCCTTTCTCTACTTTCTCCTGTCTGTTCCTTAACAGCCCAGGTCCCTTTTCCTTTCTCGATTTCTATGGAAAGAAAAAGTAGTTAGGGCTGCCCCTTGTTAACTGGCAACCGTTTCTTTTAATTAGACAAGCAGAAGTAAATAACTTATCACATAAGGTTATTTACCATATTATTTAATTCATCATTTGAACTAATAACATTTCCATAAAAAAATAAAGTAATAATTCCAATTTTCATATTTACCTAGCATGGTAATTTAGAAAATTATTCATATAACTGTTTGGTCATTACATCTCCTCCCCCTGAGATTGGACACCGTCTCGGTGTCTTTCAGTCACGAACAGGTCTGGATATGTTTTCTTCATCAATTCTTGGTCCTCCCAAGTGGCCTCCTCAGGCCCAAAATGCCGCCATTGTACCTTAAATTGGGTAATAACTCGTTTCCGTAGCTGCACTTCTCTCTGGTCGAGAATGCTCAGCGGTTCGACCAGTAATTCTCCTTCCGGTTCGACCTGCATCACACAATTCCCGAATTAGTTTCACTCCAAATGGAATTCTTGCTGAATCCTTATTATAAAAATAACCCCACCTGTATATCCTGCCATCAAATTACATGCTTAGGGTCATACACATACTTCTTTAGGACTGACACATGGAATACGTTATGGACCCGGATGTGGCTTAGCAAAGCCAGCTAGTATGCCACCGGTCCGACCCTTGCCAGAATCTGAAAGGGTCCACAATATCTGGGTGCCAATTTAGCGCAACCAACCCACTGCAATGTGCTTCTCTTGGCTTGAATCCGAATATACACATGATCCCCAACCTGGAACTCCTTAAATCTTCTTTTCCGATCAACGAAGTTCTTTTGTCTATCCTGAGCCGCCTTCAAATTAACACGCACTTTCTTTACCATGTCCTCCATCTCTTTAAGTATTTCGGGTCCTAAACTTAGTTTATCCTCAGGCCCTCCCCAACTGGAGGTTGTACGACATTTTCGTCCGTACATAACCTCAAATGGACTCATTTGCGTTGAGGTATGATACCCATTGTTATACGCAAACTCCACCAAATGTAAGTACTCTTCCCACCGTGTGGGTTGATGCATAACATAAGCCCTTAGCATATCCTCTACTACTTGGTTCACTCTTTTCGTCTGTCCATCAGTTTGCGGATGGTAGGCTGTGCTAAAGTTCAACTAAGTACCCAAATCAGTAAACAATGTCTTCCAAAAAGCTGATGTGAATTTCACATCCTGATCGGAGATTATGGTTTTTGGAAGGCCATGCAATCTGAACACATTCTGCATAAAAATGTGGGCGATTTGTGCAGCTCTGAATGTGGATTTCACTGGTATGAAATGCGCAGCCTTGCTTAATTTGTCCACTAATACCATAATGGAATCATTGTTTTTCTTTGTTCTAGGTAACCCAGTGATAAAATCCATGGAGATGATTTCCCATTTCCACTCTGGAATGGGCAAGGGTTGTAACATTCCTGCTGGGTGCTGATGTTCGGCTTTAATTTGCTGACATTGTAAGCACAGTGCCAAGTATTCCACAATGTTTCGCTTCATTCCTGGCCAGAAATATTCCTTCCGGATTGCTGTTATCATCTTTTGATAACCCAGGTGGCCAGCATAATGGCTGATGTGAAACTCGTCCATGATCAGATTTTTAATTCTGCTTTGATTGGGCACATATATTCTTTCTTTGAAATAGATTAATCCAGCGTCATCTATCGTATATTCTTGTTGACTGCCCTCTTTGACAGATTGTTGTAGTTGCTGTCTTAGCTGCTGATGTTCTGCATCTTGGTCTGAAGTTTCTTTTATTATGTCTAGAAAGGGGTTTTTCCATCCACTGATGGAAACTTCATACAAACTTTGTACTTTCCTGCTTAAAGCATCTGCCACTCTGTTTGCTTTCCCCTGCAAATGTTTTATATCAAAGTCGAAACCGCTTAGAAAGTCCATCCATCGCGCTTTCCTAGCATTCAAAGTAGGCTGGCTGAAATAGTTGGTCAAACTATGGTGGTCGGTGAGCAGCAGGAATTTCCTGCCCATAAGATAATGCTGCCACATCTTCAGAGCATGTATCACAGAAGCTAGTTCCAAGTCATAGGCAGAATATCTCTGTTCATGTTCTTTCAATTTATGTGACTCGTAGGCAATCACTCTACCTTCTTGCATTAAGACTCCTCCCAATCCTTCCTTACTTGCATCTGTACAGACCACATAATCCTTATTAGGATCTGCTATATGGAGAATAGGTGCCGTGGTGAGCAAATGCTTCAGTTGCTCGAAACTTTTCTGGCAATTCGGGGTCCATTGGAATGACTTTCCTTTCTTCTGTAATGAGGTAATGGGAAAAGCTGTTGACAATAATACTGAGAGGGGGGGGGGTGAATCAGTATTATCTAATTCTTTTACCAAATCTTTCTTATTTATTACTTTGAATTATTTTTGCATACCAATACCATAAATAATGAGCATGAACAAGAAAATCAGACAGTCACATCAAAGAACACCAGATATAAGGTGGAAACCCAATGTGGGTGAAAACCACCTGCTGCAACTTGTTTCTTTCTTCTTTAATGAGAAACTTCTTTTACAATATATTGGTGCAGTCCTTTACCAGTATGCAGGCTACAACCTGCAGAGAGCTACAACCCTCTCTCGTTTTCCAACTACTTCTGGAAGGGAGCTACAACCCCCTCAGCTCTTGTACTAGCTGATCCATTTACTAGTACGTAGGTGCTGACCCTACAATCAGATCTAGTTCATTCAATCACTTTTCAGACTGCTGTTACCAGAACATGATATCAGACATCAGACATTACATCAAAACCCAGATCTCAATAATAATAGACATGTACAGCAAAATAGATCTCAAGAGAAGTACGCAGCTTCACCCATATAACAGCCGCGTATAAGTACGCACTGTATCGAACTTCACCCCTGCGTATGTGCGCACTGTGTCTCACAGTCTTCCTGCGTATGTGCGCTCTGCGTTCAATGATCTGCCTGCGCCCCTCCGCAACTTCAGTGCTTCTGTTCCTGCGTACCTGCGCACCTGCAATGCTTCTGCGCCTGCGTATCTCCGCCCTTCTCTTTTACTGGACCTGCGTACCTTCGGACATAGA
>APFE030273078.1:8121-46564 GCA_000404065.3 Pinus taeda | reverse complement strand
AAAATCAAAAACACTTGGTCAAAAACAATTTACCTATAGCACCCCATTGGGCACCCACTAGTAACCTCAAATCTGGATCTCCGCGAAATTCCATCCCCACATACAAATGCTCCTCGATGACAAGGTGTTGTCGACTAAGCCAACTAAAGAATGCAAGAGGAAATGAGATTGATGATTGGCCAGCATGTCGAGTCATCAACTCAAGCCATCTCTGCATCCGTCGATCTCTAGGACCAGTCAAACTCAGTGCCACATACTGAGGTTGCGTCAATGGAATTATATCTAAGGTAAATGAAATCAAGAATGAACCATAGCTAAAATTATTCATCTTACCACTCTTTACCTTGGCTAGCTGCTCTTTCATCGAAGAGAGAATTGCCTCACGCTAGTTGAATGTAGTTGGCTCAAGGCACTCAAGTGCAAACTGCATATATGATATGTTCGCCAAATGAAGTATCGCACTACCTGCCAACTTTGCGATAGTGAAAAGTATTGTTCACAATGAAAATCATGAACATCCCTAATGTTAATCTTCCCATCCTTGCTAGGTTTTGTACCTGGCTGACAGAACTGTCGAATGTAGTCCCTCACTGATTCACCCCCATGGGCAGAACCTGAAGCAGATATGGGTGAACCACGTCTTGACAAGCATGTATGGAAGTAAACATCATCGATTAATATGGGGAGCACTTTGCCTCCTATGTGAAAAGCCAGATCCGTTGGATCGCATGAGTGAACTAGAAACTGCAATAGTTCTAGTTGTTGCCTCATCCCAGACAACCTGAAGTATTTGACCAACCCACAGTCTTTGAGGGCCTCAATTGTACCTGGATCATTAAGGGCAACCATATCTTGTTCTTCACACTCTCTTTCTCACCAAGTAATAGACATTTTGATCCAATCAAAGCTTGCAATAAAACCATAAGCTTACTTAGGATCCATTTCATGCAAAAAATTGAAGGATTTTTGGGTAAAACAGGAGAAACAAATTCATGAATTACACCCAGTGCAGTCCAAGCCTTGAAACAGTGTGCTATAGAGCAGGTACCCTTTTTTTCGGGTGCACTGTAGTGTAGTTTTCGATGTGATAGGCTACGTTGATCCCACGGCAGATTATATTACCCTAGGGACCCCAAAAACCTAAAAAACTTGCGTGAAATTGTAAAAAAATGCACTTAAAGGGAAGAGGAAAGGTAGATATCCTACCTAGTCCTGATGGTAGGAAAAATGATCCATAGAATCTCTCGCAATTAGCTGCTGAAGTTTGAGGTAAAAACTGGTTCAGAGCACAAAACTGAATGGTAAATATCAAATGGTGAAAATGACTTGGTAAATTCTTGTTTTATGGTTATTTCATGTCATTTAATGAATAAACTATAGTTTTTTTACCCATTTTTAGCAATGAAATAGGTATGTTTAATCTGTTTGGTGTTGCTTTGAATAGATTTACAGCTGATACAGTGAATTTGACATTCACGATCATGAATTGTACTTTGACCACAAATCATACTTTTTTCTCTTTTTTGAGCTCTGTTAAACATCGAAGAAGGAACCCCCCTAAAGTCTTCTTTAAGCTCTTTTCAGACTCCCGAAATATGAAAATATTGTCGAGCACTTGTCCTTTTCATCTCGTTAACAAATTGGAAATGACATCTACTCAGTATAAGTTTAACCCTTTTCCAGACTAAGATAGATTACTTACGAAAAAGGAATACATTGATCGAACATGGTCAATAGGTTCTCCCTTATGTTCTTTTACGCTTTTTCGGACTTGAGAGACAAACTTACAAAAAATAACTTGTGGAGTTTTCTTTTTGTCCCTTTTCAGACTCTCTAAACATGAAAAGGACTGAGGTCTCATTGTCGTTAAACGCGTTAAAACATCAAATAGTAATAAACTTGTCCATCATGACAAGACCGAGTTTCACCTTCGCTAGACTCGTTAAAACATCACATAGCGATGGATTCACCCGAAGGTTGGAATTATACTACAAGCATACGTTATCATCCTTAAGCTTGTTAAAAAATAAAGAGGTATTGGTCAGCAATGACTAGGGCAAATGGGAAAAGGGATAAATCACTTTATGGTAGCAAGTTGCTCTTGAACATGACACTTTCATTTCATCTCCATGACTATTTGGGTTGGGTTATCTTCTTGATGGTTATCATACCTATGGCCTTTTACACCATCCATCACTTTTCTTTTGGGTCAATGTTGCCAATTCATTCAGTGTCGTTGACATGTTCAAGAGAAGTCACTCAGAAAAACTCATCCTTTGCAATATTCATAAACCTTCATTTTCATGACTGCCATCCCTGAACTTTCTGTCATCCGTCACATTCCATCTCCAAAATCATTAAAGTTGTTTCATGTCATTGATGTGGGATACATCAAGGCCATCCTACGATGAGTCGCTTCTTGTAGACATCAGCACATTATCCAAGAATTTGGCTTAGAAACACCCTTCCAGTACCTTGAGGCTTGCATACATAAATGGAAACATTCTCGCTTCCGGCGAGACATGACTGACCTTCGACCGAAATACTTTGTATGGTGTTCAACATCAAAATATCTATTCACACCATGCAGAATGTACTGCAATACCTTGAGAATCATTATCATTATCGGTGATCTCTCTCGCATTTGTTAACGACTTACATCATTGGCTGGTAATCAGACGGTGTCTTCCCATGTTCGACTTCAAATCACATATTCACATGGTTAGACTCGTACTTGAATGAATGATTGAACAAGATAGTGAATGATTGAATGAGATAGAAGACCCCAGATCTAGTTTCATCCATCCAGGCTGTGATTTCAGGAGAGTACTAAATCATCTATACAATGGCTTTACACTAATGGTCATCCCATCATGGGTCTATATCTGTAGATGACTATCTATGTACATGTAATGAAACGTTTATATGCTGAGTATGGGTATGCCTTCCCTCAACAATTCATGAAAAAAATCCAAAATATTATGATGTTATGTATTGTAATCGATGCAAGTCACCGTCCTCTTCAGTTCCTCTCCGTCACATCGTAAAGCATATCACTCAACATTATCATTTTTGACTTCATGCTTTACGAGGAAACTGTTACAAGTCTATTTGGGCACATCACTCCCGACATTTAAATTAGTACTTTTAGAGCTCATCAAAAGCTAATTCAGTTGTTACATGCCATAGAGAAGTCAACTCATTGAATTCCTCCTATGAAAGTTTCATGGCCTGAAACCTTCCTGAAATGCCTCCTTGGGACACCTGTGCAGCCTATGCCTTGAGACAGTGCGCTACAGAGTAGGTAGGCCCACTATGGCCTACACTGCAGTGCACTTAGGCCCTTTTTAGCCTACGCTGGGCGAGATTGAGTGAAATTCTCATAGGTTTCTGGGAATATTCCTTGATTCTAGATGATTCTAGAAGGTTCCCATCTCTTATCTCCTCTTATGAGCTCGAAATTGGATAGGCTAAGGATCCATTAACCTCCTACCCTCTCATCCCTTGCTCCATGGAAACTAACTCCAAGATTAGAAAGCCATTCAATACCCTCATTTATGGAAAAACCACCTCCATTTCCTATAAATTGAGCACTCATCATAGTGATCAAGGGGCTATAATTTGAAGTTTGTAAGGAAATTTTGTTGGTTTGAGGATTGAGTTTATGTAAAGCAATGTTATGCTACTAGAGTGTTGAGCTTTTGATGTGGAGAGGGTTGAACTGAAGCTGGAGGAGTAGCACAGGATCGAATTGTAGTGGGTGATACTCTTCCTTCTACATTAATAAAGAGCTTATTTATTTTCTCATATGATTGTTCATATCAGTGATGATTATCCGTTTCAATGTATTTGATTCCATTGTTTTATGGTTGATAGTTCGTGTATGCTTTAATCATTTCTTGTTTCTATTTCTCTTGATGTAGGTACCTTTTGAGTGGATTTAGTTCAAGTGGTAGTGACGGGAGCGATTCAAAAGAGATTTAGGAAGCAAAAGGAAACAAGTAAGTTCCTCCATCTCATCTATCTTCTAGAAGAAAAGGTTAAACTACTTTCATTATGTTGTTCTAGGTGTAGTCCCCACCTAGGAAAGGTGTCTTTATTCGTAGATGCAAATTCCATGTAACACCATCTATAGCAAAATTATTGTGGAAGAATGTTTGAAGAGGATCAGAAGGAGGAAAAGATATGCCCCCAATATCAACGTTGTTGGGCATTTGGTCTATCTAATGCTTGGGAATGTCATCTCCCAAAGTATTTGGATCCTAGTAGCCTAGTAGTGGATGTACACATGAACAATATGGCAGTTCCCAACACACTAATTAACCTTAGGATTGCACTCAATGTCATGACCAGGGAAATTATATTGAAGCTCAATCTCCAAGGAGCCTTGAAGAAAACCACCATGGTGCTGGAGCTTGCAAACAAATCCATAGTAGCCCCTGAGGGTGTTATTGAGGATGTCATGGTCTCCATCGATTTCTTGTAGTACCTGAAATATTTCCTTGTACTCCAACCCAAGACCAAGTTTAATGGGTATCCTCTCATCGTAGGGAAACCTTGGTAAGCTACTATTGATGCTTATACTAGTTGTAAGGCTAGAAACATGACAATTAAAAATGGGCAGCTCACCAAGCAGCTTGTATTATACCCCCTACTCAACCTCATGTTGGGCATGATTTACCTATTTAGGTAGAGGAAGAAGAACAAGAATATTTCTATGTGTCATCCCCCTACCCAATTTGTACATTAGAAACCACTATAGGAAGCAAGCACCTAGATGAGGGTGATCTGATTGACAATTTTCCGCAAACTCAGCATCTTGTTGCCATTCAAGTCGATGAACTAGTAGAGGAATATTTATGGTAACTTGAGAGCAACCCATGGGTAGAACTATTCACTATTGGTTATGATCAAGATCATGATAATATTGTGGAATTCAATCCATATAAAACCCTGAAAATCAGTCCTTCCCTCTCAATAGAGCAATAAGAGCAATTTCTCACTGTGTTGAGACATCATATTGATGCTTTTACTTGGGAATATAAATAGATGAAAGGGGTGCATCCCTTAGTTTGTACACATCACATCTACATTAGAAAGGGATTTAAATCTGGGTGCCAACCCTAGAGGAGAATGTACCCTTCGCTTAAAGACACTGTGAAAGAATAACTACATAAGCTATTTTATGTGGGATTCATTTACCCTATTTCAAATAGTGAGTGGGTGTCTCCTCTTGTTATACTACCTAAGAAGAATGGAAAGTGGAGTATTTGTGTTGACTACAAGGAACTTAATAAGGCTACAAAGAAAGGTCATTTTCCCTTCCCTTTTATTGATTGATTTGTGGATGGTCTTGCAAGGAAGAAGTTTTTTTCATTCTTGGATGGTTTCAACAGGTACAATTTGATAGAGATCAACCTTTAGGATCAAGATAAGGCCACCACCACATTTCCATCTGGGGGATTTTCCTATAGGTTCCTTCCCTTTGGCTTATGCAATGTCCCTTCTAACTTTAGAGAAATTTTTAAGGATGGAAATTTATTTTAAAGTTTATAAATATTGGTGAATCTCACTAGTGTCTAATATGAAAACTATAAAATCTTTGTTGATAAATTTATAAAAATATCCAAATTTATAATTATATTATAAGTAGAGTGCATATAATTTTGGCAATTTTTAGGGTAAAATAATTTATAGTGTAAAATTTGGATGGATCATTTTTATAATAAATGGAAATTGGCGAATCTTTGTTTTTAAAAAATATTGGAAAATTAGCCCACTTGCGAATATTAGCCCCTAAAATTTTCCATGGCTACCTTCCAAAGTGAAGTGTTGAATATTTTTGTTGATCTTATTTGCGATACAATTATAATTTATATGGATGACTTCACTCCTTATGGGAAATGATTTCCAGGAAGCCCTCTCCAACTTATGTAAAGTTTTAAAGTGTACTCAAATGAATCCCTCACGCAGTCCAGAAAAGTGTGAATTTTTTAAGAACGGAGGTGTGGTGTAGGTAAATCTCCTCTATGGACAAAGGTGATCCCTCTAGCCCAAGAGTGGGTCTAGATGCAAACATGAAACAATCTAATGTAAACTTCCTTAGATTAGAATCGAATAAGAGGGCCTACCTCTTATAGTGTTAATCCACTTGATGTTGATCTTTCCTCCTTGCTCCAGCTTCCTTTTGCTCCTTTCATTCAAATACCTGAAACAAACATGCAAGAAACAACAACAAACATGATAGCATAAAATCGAATTCAATCTACTTAAAAATTCAAGGAGTCTTAAGCTATCACATGCAACATTACACACGATATTAGAAATAAACCATTAGTTATATTAATAAAACTTCAAAGAGAAATACAACCTGAGCCTTGATGTTGCAGGGTCACATTGGCATGTCCGGGTTCCATCACCACTAGAAGCATCTCATGATTCACCCTCAACACAATGGAAGTTCAAGGCCTCTTTCCTTATGCTTGAAACCAAACACAACAAGCTTACTCTCCCTTCACACACAAACTAGAAGGCTAATATTCTCAATATGGCTCTCAATATTTGCAGATTATTTTAGCCCTTTCATTAGCTAGATGAGGGTGTGAAATGGGGAGTTTATGTAGATTTGATGGAGGGAAAATCGATCCTCTTATGGTGGGAGAGGCCCTATCCCTTTTGGTTTGTTCCATCTTAATAGGGGAAAGGAGCCCAAACAGACTCTCTTGGATCTATCTTGCTCAACGACTTACCATACTTTCATTCACGAAGCTTCTAGAGTTGGAAGCTTCGACTCCATTTTTTTTAAATTTCCAAAATAGGGTCGATGCAAGCAATGAATGGCTCACTTTTGACGTTTGGTGCTAGTCCTAGTTTTAAACTTTGCAAATCGACATAGGGAAAGACCTAAGAACTATTTCTCGTCTTAAAAACTAAGCTTGAAGGAAGATTCTTAGAAAATTATGAAAGAGGGAAATGTTTTGTAGATGAAGAGGGATGTAAGGACATGTTCTTCATGACAGGGAAACATATGAGGACCACTATAGAGGTCCTCCAAGATTGGGGAATGGGAAGTACAGGGGCAATGACAAAATGTTGTGTAATAGATGCCCCCTAAAGCATGAAGGTAAAACAAAAGTGAGGGGTGAAATGCTTTAGGAATAGATGCATGGAACCAGAGGCCACCACCAGAAAACCTGCAAGTAAGCATAGATACATATACATCACTGAAGTCTCTGATACATGAATCATGGTATGGACACAACCATCTAGAAGGAGATCATGTAAATGGATCCAAGGTATGGGTGCAGTCATCTAATAAGAAGGATCGTATCAAACCCAAGGTATGGTCACAACCATCCAATAATGAGAAGGATCACATATAACAGACTCATGGTATGGTCACAACCATCCATCTAAAAGAGACATGTATGTAAGCATGATCATGTCACATCACCTTGCAACCTGGACTTGTATAATCAAAGCCCAAGGTCGTGCGCTCCAACACGACCCGATCAAAGTAAAATTTCTAGCACATGAATAGAAGTGTTGATGTCGAACATGCCAAAAAATCACTTGATTACTAGTCAATGATGTGAACTGTTAATAAGCATGAGAGAAACCACCAGCAGTGATAATGGCTCTCAAGATACGAGCAGCACAATTCATGGGATGTGAATAAGGAACTGAAGTCAAACACGTATGAAGTCACCCGATCGAAAGCCAATGATATGAACCTATCGTCGAGTGTGAATAACTTGCCATTAGGGTATGCAAGCTCTAAGGTACTAGAAGGGAGTCTCTCGGCCAACTTCCCGGATAATGAGCTAAATTCAACAGGAAGTGACAATGTCGAAGGAGGGCCATGATGTATCCCACATCATTGACACGAGACAAGGTATGCAATGATTATGAATGATACAAAGAATCAGGAATTATTGTAAACTATAGAAGGATTAACTCTTGAACATATTGGTGACACGACTCCAAAGTATGGCAGATTTGGGATCCATAGGATTGCAAGTCATGATGATGAGGTAGAGATCAAATCGAAAGGCAAAAAATGGCAGCCCAAACCCAGGAAGGTCAATGATGAAGTGGGGATATCCCAACACGACATGAAGCAGAAGAGTGTCATGTTCTAGAGTGACTAATTGCCGACTCAACTGGTAAAAAATTTCCATTTTCCCCCACCATTTCTGGCAGGTATACCAATTAGTTTTTATCGCAAGCTTGAAGGGCATAGCATGTGCTTGCACTGTAATTCCATCCTTCGGATGAATCCGAACTAGTAATATTAATGAGCCCTAGGAAGCAGAAGCTCATGTCTGTCATGGTGACAAATCCGATGTAATTTAATCTTTTAATGATCCCGACAAAGATGTAACTCGATATCTTTTTCATCTTTAGAGATTTTGAAAAAAACAGAAAAGAAAACTCCAAAAGGTCCCTTTTCGTACAGTTATGTCTCTCAAGCCCGAAAAGGTAAAAAACAATACTTGAGAGAGCTGCTTGACCATGTCAGCCAAGGAGTACCTTTCTCACAAATAGTTTATCCCAGCCTAAAAAAGGGGTAAACAATGTTTTGCAGCTTTTAACGAGTTCAAAACAACAAGAGCTTGGAAATCTTTTCGTGTCTTAAGGGTTGAAAAAGAGCTCAGAGCAGACCCCCCATTTTTATTCTCTTTAACGAGTCAAAAAGGGAAACATACTTGGCGATCTTTTCATTTTAGTTTTTTATGAGTCAAGAAGAGAGCTTAAACATAACTCCAGCATCATCATCAGCAATCGCATCGCCTATCACTGCACAAGAAGCGAACACATTATCTGATTTCTAAGGTAAAATAGGTAAAAAATTCTTTTAAAACCCTAAACCATCATCAAAAGTTTATAAAAAAGGAAAAAGTAAAGTATTTTTTTACAATTTACCTTTTTTACCTCATTTGGAGTAATTTTTGCCCACTTGTGCCCTAAATCTTAAGGAGCAAATTGCGGCAAATCTAGGAGGCCAATCGACAAACCGTTAGTTGCAGGTAAGAGCTAAGACCTTAAGCTTTGTTTTCATTCCTGTTTTTCCTGTTTTTAACCTTTTTTTCAAGTTTTTGAGGGGATTTTGGCAAACAAAATTGCCCTTGGTCGGCGTGAGATCTAAGCTTGGGATCACGCCGATCAAGGGTTATTACAATAGGCACCTGCACCGTCAGCCAGCATATGTCATACAAGCCTGCCTTCTTTGCATGGCTGAGGCGTTAGATGATTGTGGTAGAGGATTGGCCTTATAGCGGCACTGACTTCTGTAGCGATCTTGATATGTCACTCCCAGAAGGGGAGGATTTTGATGATGTAGGTAAGAAAGACAATTTTGATTTTTGATCTTTTTTAATGTTTTTGAAATATATGCATTCATGACTCTTCAGTTTTGTAATTGTAGATGTAGGACTAGAGCGACCAGTCGGGATGTCCCCAATTCCTAGATGTGTTACTCAACTGTTTGAGATCGTTCCTTATTAGGAAGGAGTCGATAATGAGGAAGAAATTGCGCGGAATCTCGATAACCTAACCAGAGGCATCCTAGAATATGCTCGAATGGCAAACATCCCACGCCAATATTAGCGGCATAGTGGAAGTGTCAGATCGGATCTACTGATTACTGACTTGAGTAGTATGAGTAGTGACGTGCTATCATGAGCACCATGCCGAGTAGTCCATAGTTTTAGCATTTACAGTTTTGAGTCCTACAAGCTACAGATGTACTAAACACATATATTAATTTTGGGTTTTGATGTATGATACTCAAACATTATCGACATACATATATATCTATATATATATGTGTGTGTGTGTGTGTGTGTGTGTGTGTGTGTGTTATATTTCCTGTTTACTATGACACAATGTTTTGTTTTTCACATGTTACCTACAAAGGTTGGAAGTTGAAGATCCTAATAGGTGGATGGAATTGATTAGTGAGGGTGAGCCTTCAAGCTCTCACCCCTCTACATCTTCTTAGAGGAACAAGAAGATGGGGCTCATTATTAGTTGCTCATGGCAGTGAGTCCCTTAAGCAGTTGAGCAAGTATGATAGTGCAGGGATGGCTTGGCACCAAGCATCATGACATGTTGTAGATGGATGGAGACTACTTCATGGACCTGAGCATGGACTATTCTTGATGGAGTTTAGGATGTGACAGATGTTTTGGGAAACAACTAATGGTGGCATGAGGATGTTCACTCTCATGGTTTGAGTGTGATGGTTGGATTGATCACCCAACTAGTTCAGACATGAGGGGCTAGCATGTACATAATGTGTTAGCATTGTGTTGGAGTATCATGGCAGCAGGTTCACATGGGAACGACACATGATGAGGTTGACACTACATGTTGCAGTAAGCATGTAGCTTGAGATGGAGGGACCAGCCTTCCACAATGGAGCAGCATGTGGAGATTGTGACATGATGGTTGATTGTCATGGATTGAGAGGACTTCCGGTTGTTGAGATGAGATGTTGGCACATGGTTGAGATGTGTTAACACTTGTTGACATATCATGGGCAGTTTTCACATGATGGAGACGATGCACATGATGGAGTGGACGCTTTGTTGCAGTGGACATGTAGCGTGAATAACCCATGTGCGCAGTCTAGTTGGACGGTGAATGCACACCGGGTAGAAGGACACGACGCGAGGGCGCGGGTGACCGCCCGCCTGCCCGCCGAGTGAACGCACATGGGCGAGGGTGTGGGCGACCCGCCCGCCCATGGGTGGAGGTAAACGACGGAGTGCTGGGCATCGGGTAGTCGGGTTGAGGATCGTTCGGGCGTGCATGGGCGCGCCCATCGTCTCGGAAAATGATAGTGTATTGTATTTTCGGTTAACGCGTGGGTAGACCGCCGTGCGCTCTTGCACGGGTGGACGCCCGCCTTGGTTATGAACGCTGGTGGAGTTGTTACTCCCAGCCATTGTAAAATTCTTCCATGTAATAAAAGAAAGTTTCTCTTGCATATTCTTATGGTTCTTGGTTATCGTTTATCATGCATTATAATGGATTCCGCACATTATAATTATAAATGAAGTTTTTATGAATGAATGAATGCGTAGTTCGTAAAGTAGCTTAACTATGGAAACGGTTGGTTTCTTAGGCGGTGTCACACCCGCTCAACTTAAGAAAAAAAGAGTTGGGGGCGTGACAGGTGGTATCAGAGCTAATTCAGGGTTGAAGAAGCTTGATGATAAGCAAAGAGAACGAATATGTATGCAAGGACAGGTTATGGAGAAATCATGGATGAACAGTCTGGGTTTCGTAGACTTGATGGTCCATGGAAAGACCACTCAAGCTCTTGTGGACACAGGGGCCACCCATAACTTTATGACGACACGGTTGGCAAGAGAGGTCGGACTGACGATCCTCCCATCGAACATGGAGGTCAAGGCAGTGAACTCTAAGGCTAAGGTGACGGGTTTGGCACATGAAATGACGGTGCAAATAAAAGACTGGACGGGTCAGTTGGACTTCATCGTGATGGAGATGAACGACTTCGATGTGATACTTGGACAATATTTCTTGAAGGGAAACAAGGCTATTGTTGTCCCCTTCTGTGATGAGGTGGTGCTGGTTGGACAGACACGAACTTGGACTTTGCCCACTCATAGGCAAAGGAGGGAAGTCAAGGTGCAGCATGTTTCTGCACTGAGTTTGGAGAGGGCTATGAAGGAATCAAATATGGTGACATATTTGGTGATGTTCAAGGGATTCGAAGGTGATGAAGTGGGGACGCCTATTTCAGCTGAGATTTCTGATGTGCTTGCCGATTATGCAGATTTAATGCCTGATGAGCTACCGAAGAAGCTTCCACCAAGGCGTGCGGTGGACCATAGCATTGAGCTTCAACCAGGGAAGGAACCCCCGGCTAAAGCACCTTATAGTTTATGAGGGCCTGAGTTGGAGGAATTGAAACGGCAGCTAAAGGAGTTAGCTGATGCAGGTTTCATTAGACCTTCAAGGTCCCTGTATGGAGCTCTGGTATTATTCCAGCGAAAGAAGGATTCCAATGAGCTACGGATGTGTTGTGACTACCATGCATTGAACAAGCAGACGGTGAGAAACAGGTATTCTTTTCCATTGGCTGTTGATTGCTTCGACAAGCTTGCGAAAGCCCGAGTGCTTTCCAAGCTGGACTTGAGGCATGCTTACTATCAGGTGCGGATTGCTGAAGGAGACGAGAAGAAGACCACGATCGTAACAAGATATGGTAGCTTTGAGTTCCTTGTTATGCTGTTTGGGTTGTGCAACGCTCCTGCGACATTTTGCACTTTGATGAATGATGTTCTACGACCATACTTGGACTCGTTCGTAGTCGTATACTTGGACGATATAGTGGTTTACAGTGACAACATGGAGGATCATAAGAAGCACTTGGCAATGGTTTTCAAGGCATTGAGGGAGAATCAGTTGTTCTGGAAGAAGTCTAATTGTGTGTTCGCTCAGACCGAGATTCCGTTCCTTGGGCATATTGTTGGACAGGGGTACATACGGATGGAGCTGAGCAGAGTGAAGGCTATCGAGGACTGGGTTGAACCGAAGAATGTCCATGAGATGAGGGTGTTCTTGGGCATGACCAACTACCAACGGAAGTTTGTAAAAGGTTACTCCAAGGTAACATCGGCACTAACAGACCTACTGAAAAAGGACAAGAGGTGGTATTGGACGGAGAAATGTCAAAAGGCATTTGATGGTTTGAAGAAAAGGATGGTTACAACACCGATACTGAAGTTGCCTGACTTCGGGAGACCGTTTGAGGTACACACCGATGCTTCAGATTTTGCTATAGGAGGGGTTCTTATGCAGGATGGGCATCCGGTGGCCTATGAGAGTTGGAAGTTGCAGGATAGAGAACGGAGGTATCTGGTTCATGAGAAGGAGATGACTGCGATCATCCATTGTCTTCATGTATGGAGGCATTACCTGATTGGGAAGTCGTTTGTTGTCAAGACTGACAACGTTGCAGCGAGTTATTTTGCATCACAACCGAAGCTTTTTGCGAAGCAAGCTCGTTGGCAGGACTTCTTGGCAGAGTTCGACATGTCTATTGAGTATAGACCGGGTAGACACAATGCGCTAGCAGATGCCCTTAGCAGAAAGGGACAACTTGTAGCATTGGAAGGTGAAGACCAGGCAGCAAGGAGTAGAAGTCGAATTCAGATGTCGGAAGAGATGCAAAACAAACTTAAGGAAAGCGTGGAAACCGATACTTTGGCACAGAATATAGTGAAGAAGATAAAGGAAGGGAAGACACGAAAGTTCTTTCTACGGGACGGTTACTTGTTCTTTGGAAATCGACTCTATGTTCCAAAGACATCTAGTCTTAGGAGGCACCTCTTGAAGGAGTGCCACGATTCTCCGTGGGATGGCCACCCAGGGCAGCGTCGTTCTTTGGCATTGTTGGAGAGAGGGTTCTTTTGGGAGAAGATGTGGGAGGAGATGGAGGAGTATGTACATACGTGCATCATTTTTCAACAGGACAAATCGGATACACAGAGGCAAGGAGGACTGTTGTAGCCTTTACCTATTCCAGAGAGGCCATGGATGAGTGTCTCGATGGACTTCATTGTTCAGTTACCACAGGTGCAGGGGTATAATGGGATCATGGTCGTTTTTGATCATTTTTCCAAGTATGTTGTCTTTGTTCCGACAAAGATACCTTGTGGAGCCGAGCAGACTGCTGAATTCTTCTTTAAGAACGTGGTGAAGTATTGAGGGATGCCGCTGAGTATCGTGTTGGATAGAGATCCACGGTTTACAGGGAGATTTTGGACCACATTGTTCAAGTTAGTTGTGACAGAGTTGTTGATGAGTTCGAGTTACCACCCACAGATAGATGGGCAGACCGAGCATATCAACGCATTGCTGGAGGACTACTTGAGACATTATGTGACGGTTGATCAGAAGAATTGGCCTGAACTCTTGGATATTGCTCAGTTCACCTACAATATTCAAAAGAGTTCTGCGACAGGGTACAGTCCATTTGAGTTGGTGAATGGACAGATGCCAGTTGCACTGCACACCGTTGAGACCACAGGTTTTTTGAGGAGTCCTCACGCGAAGAGGTTCATAAAGGCTTGGGAGGACCTTGGAGTTGGCATGGTTGCGCTTGCACGATGCTGCAAGGAGGATGAAGAAGTATGCTGCTAGGGGAAGACGGGATGTACACTTTAGTGTGGGAGATATGGTGTTTCTCAGGATTACCAGGGAACAGTTTCATCCAGCCAAGGGGACGGCCGCCAAACTGACACGGAAGTATGAGGGACCCTTTTGAGTGAAGAAGCGAGTGGGGGAGGTTGATTACGAGCTAGAGCTTCCGCACCATATGCACATGAAGCATCCATTTTTTCACGTTAGTCAGTTGAAGAGATGTAGACTTGATTCAGACCATCCAGAGAGAGTTGAACCACCGAGAGGACCAGTTGGGATAGTGGACAAACCAGGCTTGGAGTTGGAGAAGATATTGAGTTATCGGACTACAGGGATTGGTTGCCACTAGAAACGGGAGTACCTTGTCAGATGGAAGGGAGCACCGGAAGAGGAGAGTTGGGAATCGGAGGACTCACTTTGGAAGTGGAAGAGGAAGATTGGGAGATTTCAGTGGAGAGTACTTAGCCGTGCGGGATTGTCGAGGGTGATAATGATTTCTAGTGGGGGAGGATGTAACGCCTTGCAGCTCTGGGCAAAGGCGCGCTCCACTCACATTGCGAAATGCGGCTAAGTGTTAAACATGCGAGTACTCCAAACAGACGCGCGGGTAACCAAGAGCGAAGTATGGAGAGCACTCACCCATATATACGACGAGTCATGGTGAAACTCGTTGGGCAGCCGACTAGCGAACGTTGAGCGAGATGGTGGGGCGGTCCCGCACCATGGGCAGGCCGACCATGTAAAAGTCTTGAACGATGGTTGAACGGGCGCGTTGGTTGGAAGGTTGTGGGGGTTGGCCGAATGACAGCCACCTCCCATGTTACATATAAACATACAACGCAAATGATGGTAGAGCATCGAACTCTCACATTGCAAATCAGCGCACGACCTTAGTGCGAAGGGAAGTGCGAGGGAGTACTGCAGGTGACACACGGAGATGTGCCCGCCGAGTCGGGCGAACAGACTTGTGCGCAGTGCGGTTGGATGGTCAACGCACACCGGGTAGCAGGACATGACGCGAGGGCACGGGTGACCGCCCACCCGCCCGCCGGGTGAACGCACAAGGGCAAGGGCGTGGGCGACCCGCCCGCCCACGATGGAGATAAACGACGGAGTGCTGGGCACTGGGTAGTCGGGTTGAGGATCGTTCGGGCGTGCACGGGTGTGCATAGGCGCACCCATCGTTCAGGCAAATGACGGTGTATTGTATTTTCAGTTAAGGCGTGGGCAAACCGCCGTGCGCTCTTGCACGGGCGGGCGCCCGCCTTGGTTATGAACGCCTGTGGAGTTGTTACTCCCCGCCATTGTAAAATTATTCCATATAATAAAAGAAATTTTCTCTTGCATATTCTTATGGTTCTTGGTTATCGTTTATCATGCATTATAATGGATTCCACACATTATAATTATAAATGAAGTTTTTATGAATGAATGAAGGCATAGTTCGTAAAGTAGCTTAACTATGGAAACGGTCAGTTGCTTAGGCGGTGCCGCACCCGGTCAAATTAAGAAAAAAAGAGTTGGGGGCGTGACGGGCGGGCACGCACGATGGGCGTACGACAAGCGCATGCCAAACGGGCGTGCGATGGTGCTTCGCACAAAATGCGACGTTACTCCGGAAGAAATGCGACGAAACCAGACTTGCGACGGAAGGTGTGAGCGACACTTGGAGAATGTGGGCAAGCGTTGGAAGGTTTATACGTGCATTGAAGAGGCTTGCACGATGGCTAGCCGACACACACGAAGATGGCGTTTCGGGCGCGGTTGTGGAGGTTTTGGGGGTTGACCAAGGGGCTGCCGCCCACCCCTCACCCACGTTACATTGCCTATATACAAGTGAGCGTGGAGAGCTCATTTCACCATCGAAGGATCATCGCTCAACTTCGCAAAGCAAGTAGGAACTCCGCACAAGGGAGGAAGTGCGCACTTCTCATGCACACTTACCTTGGAAGCTTGTACAATGAGGTTGTAGCTTGGAGATAAACCGAAGGTTGTGCAGAGGTGGTTCTGAGGTGCGACTTTAGTGCAGATTTGGCAGAGGGTTATAGGTGGCTCATGTGAGCACCATTCTTTGTACGAAGGAACCATAAAACTGTTGTAAAGGCAGATTTCCTATCTTGTAAATTTGGTTAAGTGTTGGCTTGGAGTTTGCCAAGCACACTTGTATTATAAAACTGATATTCTTAATAAACTGTTGGGCAGACTCACATTACGTGGAGTTGCCCCTCCCCTTTATACTTGTTGCAATTGTTGATGTTATTGTTATTTAATTGCGATGGATAATGAATGAGTATGGGCTTCATTAAGTATAAAGGATAAATGTATGTTTACTTGGTTGCGAAACACAAGCTAAGTAATGCGAAGGTGAATTTAGGTGTAGTCCATGTGCATGAGTATTGTTAAAAAGAAAGTGTTCGGTGGTGCCGCACCTCGCTGGCACGGTTGAAAGACCACCGTAGGCTTGCGGGCGTGAAAGTTGGTATCAGAGCAGGCTGATGACCGGGTTGATGAAGTGTTGAAGCATTGAAGTAGCTCGGTTGGGCTTGGTTTGAGAAGGTTGCTCGTGACAGTGGAGTCAAGTACTTGCAGGTGAAGGAAGTTGGTTTTCACATGAGTGGAACAAGGGCCGGTTCATGGTTGCAGGGTGCTTGGTGAAGTTGGTAAAGGTTGGAACCGGGTGTCGTAGAGTAGAGCAGGCGGTACTACGTGCTGGTCATATGATTTGGGCACTTGTCAGGTGGGCAAGTGGGACTGCGTGTGGGCAGGTATACACGGTTTAGGCGTTTGAATGAAGTACGAGCCGGGGAAGACGAAGTACAAGGCATGGCAGGTTTGGAAAAATGCGAAGGGAAGCTCTTGCTTACCTTATACAGGTTGAAGCGGTTGAAAAAGGAGAATCCCCAGATTCGAGAAGAGCTTGCAGTCTTGGAGAAGAACGTTGAAGATGAGCTTCTTCAACTTGGTTGGACAATGGAGCAAGTTGAAGTTGCAGATTGTGCTACCAAGGAAGAGGAAGTCTTGATGACCGAAGATGTTGCAGACATGATCATGATGGAGGATGAACTTGAGATTGATCAAGTTGGACCAGGATTGTGCAGTTTGCAGATAGTATGGATGAGGGTACTCTCGTGGAGGAACCTCGTGATGATGTTGATGATGTAAGTATTGTTGATACATGTGTTTCATTTGAGCACTTGGTAGATGGACCATGTGCAGGGAAGGGCAAAGTCAGTTTGCCAATGCTAGGGAGCATCTTACCATGGATGTTTATGATGATACCTTGTATGGAGAAGCAAGGATTGTTGATTGTTGTAGGACTTGTTGGGGTTGTTTGTGACCTTGCGGGAGAAGGTACAAAGGCCCGTGACAAGGGTGGAACTTGATGATCATTGTGGATGATTGGGTCATGCTTTAGCCACATGGCTAAGTGCCCGGCATGACTCATGAGCAGATTGAAGGGCACACTCTTGGGTGGACTTCTCATGGCCGAGACCAAGAGCAAGTCTGGTGGACACTTAGGTGGAGGAGCTATGATGGAGGAAACTCATGACCTGATGATATGGTTGGGTGACCGAGTTCACTAGACCGAATATTGCAGCTTTGATAGGGATGACCGATGGTTGTGATGGGTCTACTTGGTTGGGCTACATGACAACTTAGTAATGGACATCAGGTTGGAGACATGGAGCATGGCAGTCTTATGCAGGGACATATTGTGGGTGCACTTGTAGAGATGTCACTTATGGGCATCCAATGAGGTGTGCCAAGGCATGGATGTTGTGAAAATAGATGTGCTTGTGTGACATGGAGACTTATTGATTATGATCCTGTGGAGAGGTTGTACACTCTTGTGCAACAAATCCATGGACTTGGATGGAGTTGTGAGCAGTCTATGGGGCATTCTTACTACATGGAGAGCTGGGGCATCTTGCAGAGACCTTTGGGTGGAGAATTGTATGCTTGCTGAGATGTTGGTTGGGGATGACTTATGGAGCTCATCATGACATGAGATTTTTGTGACTTCTAGGGGAACTTCATATATGGTGGACTTGGAGGATCTGATGCATTGAGGAGCTGAGGTCAAGGACTTTGATGCAGGGTGCATACTTTCAAAGTACATGTATGGGCATGGCTTGAAAGAGTGACTTGATGTAGAGGATCGATATGAGGCACTTTGAGATGATTGAGTCACAATGATGATGATGCCTTGGTGGCTACACTTGGGTATGGTTTGAGCTGAGACTCAACTACTTTTACACATGGGAGCTGATTGATCTTTGATCATGGGAAGCACATGGATACATGAGACAGGGGTATACTTGTTTCTATGGTAGACTTGAGGGATGACGCATTGCAAATGTAATGGAGGTAGCTTCATGGACATGGATGTGGCAAACCGAGAGTTGGAGATTGATGAGATGGTCTCTTCATATTGAGGAGGCACACATATGGATGATGTTGGGATTGATGTGGCTGATTTCATATAGCACATTGACACCAAAACATCATGGACATGTTGCAGATGAGATGAGGACTACTTCATGGACCTGAGCATGGTTTACTTATGAGGATGGATTCTTGATCGAGTTCAGGATGTGGCAGGATGTTTTGAGAAATGACTGACGGTGGCATGAGGATGTTCACTCTCATGGTTTGGGCGTGATGGTTGGATTAGCTACCCAACTAGTTCAGACATGGGGACTAGTAGTGTACATGAGATATGTTAGCATTATGTTGGAGTATCATGGCAGCAGTTCACATGGGGACGACACATGATGTGGTCGACACATATGTTGCAGTGAGCATGTAGCTTGAGATGGAGGGGCCAGCCTTCCATGATGGAGCAGCATGTCGGGATTGTGACATGATGGTTGATTTTCATGGATTGAGAGGACTTCTGATTGTTGAGATGAGATGTTGGCACATGATTGAGATGTGCTAACACTTGTTGACATATCACGGGCAGTTTGCACATGATGGAGATGATGCACATGATGGAGTGGACACATTGTTGTAGTGGACATGTAGCTTGATGTTGAAAGGATCAGCCTTTCACAGTGGAGAGCAGCTTGGAGAGATTGTGGCAGGTGGCCAGTGGTCATGGACATCTATGACATACATTAGTATGGACTATCTTGGTGGCAGTTGGTCACTTAGATGAAACATGGTGGAGATGGTGTCCTACATATGTCGCAGATGTTTGCCATATGTGAGGAGGAGTTGACATCATGGATATTGATACTTGGAGTTGGGATGTTGTCGAGGACGACAACAACTTCAGGTGGAGGAGGATGTAACGCCGTATGGTTCGTGTGACGGGCGGGCACGGGGCGACCGGGCAGGCGCGCACGACGAGCGTGCAATGGGCGCGTGCCAAACGGGTGTGCGATGGTGCTTCGCACAAAATGCGACGTTACTCATGAAGAAATGCGATGAAACCAAACTTGCGACGGAAGGTGCGAGCTACACTTGGAGAATGTGGCCAAGCGTTGGAAGGTTTATATGCGCGTTGAAGAGGCTTGCACGATGGCTAGACGACACACACGAAGATGGCATTTCGGGTGCGGTTGTGGAGGTTTTGGGGGTCGGCCAAGGGGCTGCCGCCCACCCCTCACCCACGTTACGTTGCCTATATACAAGTGAGCATGGAGAGCTCATTTCACCATCGAAGGATCATCGCTCAACTTCGCAAAGCAAGTAGGAACTGTGCACAAGGGAGGAAGTGCGCACTTCTCATGCGCAGTTACCTTGGAAGCTTGTACGATGAGGTTGTAACTTGGAGATAAACCGAAGGTTGTGCAGAGGTGGTTCTGAGGTGCGGCTTTAGTGCAGATTTGGCAGAGGGTTATAGGTGGCTCATGTGAGCACCATTCTTTGTACGAAGGAAGCATAACTCTGTTGTAAAGGCAGATTGCCTATCTTGTAAATTTGGTTAAGTGTTGGCTTGGAGTTTGCCAAGCACACTTGTATTATAAAACTGATATTCTTAATAAACTGTTGGGCAGACTCACATTATGGGGAGTTGCCCCTCCCCTTTATACTTTTTGCAATTGTTGATGTTCTTATTATTTAATTGCGATGGATAATGAATGAGTATGGGCTTCATTAAGTATAAAGGATAAATTTATGTTTACATGGTTGCGAAACACAAGCTAAGTAATGAGAAGGTGAATTTAGGCGTAGTCCATGTGCATGAGTATTGTTAAAAAGAAAGTGTTCGATGGTGCCGCACCTCGCCGGCATGGTTGAAAGACCACCATAGGCTTGGGGGCATCACATTGGTATCAGAGCAGGCTGATGACCGGGTTGATGAAGTGTTGAAGCATTGAAGTAGCTCGGTTGGGCTTGGTTTGAGCAGGTTGCTCGTGACAGTGGAGTCAAGTACTTGCAGGTGAAGGAAGCTGGTTTTCACATGAGTGGAACAAGGGCCAGTTCATGGTTGCAGGGTGCTTGGTGAAGTTGGTAAAGGTTGGAACCGGGTGTCGTAGAGTAGAGCAGGCGGTACTACGTGCTGGTCATACGATTTGGGCACTTGTCAGGTGGGCAAGTGGGACTGCGTGTGGGCAGGTATACACGGTTTGGGTGTTTGAATGAAGTATGAACCGGGGAAGACAAAGTACAACGCATGGCAGGTTTGGAAGAATGCGAAGGGAAGCTCTTGCTTACCTTATACAGGTTGAAGCGGTTGAAAAAGGAGAATCCCCGGATTCGAGAAGAGCTTGCAGTCTTGGAGAAGAACGTTGAAGATGAGCTTCTTCAACTTGGTTGGAAAATGGAGCAAGTTGAAGTTGCAGATTGTGCTACCAAGGAAGAGGAAGTCTTGATGACCGAAGATGTTGCAGACATGATCATGATGGAGGATGAACTTGAGATTGATCAAGTTGGACAAGGATCGTGCAGTTTGCAGACATGTATGGATGAGGGTACTCTCATGGAGGAACCTCATGATGATGTTGATGATGTAAGTATTGTTGATACATGTGTTTCATTTGAGCATTTGGTAGATGGACCGTGTGTAGGGAAGGGCAAAGCCAATTTGCCGATGCTACGAAGCATCTTACCATGGATGTTTATGGTGAGACCTTGTATGGAGAAGCAAGGGTTGTTGATTGTTGCAGGACTTGTTGGGGTTGTTTGTGACCTTATGGGAGAAGGTACAAAAGCCCGTGACAAGGGTGGAACTTGATGATCGTTGTGGATGAAGGGGTCATGCTTTAGCCACATGGATAAGTGCCCGGCATGACTCATGGACAGTTTGAAGGGCACACACTTGAGTTACTTGGGTGGACTTCTCATGGCCAAGAGAAAGAGCAAGTCTTGGTGGACACTTTGGTGGAGGAGCTATGATGGAGAGACTCATGTGATGATGATGTTTTGGGTGGACTTCTCATGGCCGAGACCAAGAGATAGTCTTGGTGGACACTTTGGTGGAGGAGCTATGATGGAGGAAACTCATGACATAATGATATGGTTGGGTGACCGAGTTCACTAGACTGAAGATTGCAGCTTGGATAGGGATGACCGATGGTTGTGATGAGTCTACTCGTTGGACTACATGGACAACTTAGTCATGGACATTAGGTTGGAGACATGGAACATGGCAGTCTTATGCAGGGACATATTGTGGGTGCACTTGTAGAGATGTCACTTAGGGGCATCCAATGAGGTGTGCCAAGGCATGGATGTTGTGCAGATAGATGTGCTAGTGTGACATGGAGACTTATACTTATGAGCCTATGGGGAGGTTGTGCACTCTTGTACAACAAAGCCATGGACTTGGATGGAGTTGTGAGCAGACTATGGGGCATTCTTACTACATGGAGAGTTGAGGCATCTTGCAGAGACCTCTGGGTGGAGACTTGTATGCTTGCTAGAGTGTTGGTTGAGGATGGCTTATGGAGCTCATGATGACATGAGATGGTTGTGACAATTGGAGACTTCATATGGTGGACTTGGAGGATCTGATGCATTAAGGAGCTGAGGTTAGGGACTTTGATGCAGGATGGGGTGCATACTTTCAAAGTACATGTATGGGCATGGCTTGAAAGAGTGACTTGATGTGGAGGATCGATATGAGACACTTTGAGGTGATGGAGTTACGATGATGATGATGCCTTGGTGGCAACAGTTGGGCATGGGTTGAGCCGAGACTCAACTACTTTCACACATGGGAGTTGATTGATCTATGATCATGGGAAGCACATGGATACATGAGACAAGTGTATACTTGTTTCTACAGAGACTTGAGGGATGACACATCGCAGATGTGATGGAGGTAGCTTCATGGACATGGATGTGGCACACCGAGAGTTGGAGTTTGATGAGATGGTCTCTTCATATTGAGGAGGCACATATATGGATGATGTTGGGATTGATGTGGCTGATTTCATATAGCACATTGGTACCAAACATCATGGACATATTGCAGATGAGATGAGGACTACTTCATGGACCTGTGCATGGTTTACTTATATGGATGGATTCTTGATTGAGTTCGAGATGTGGCACGATGTTTTGAGAAACAACTGATGGTGGCATGAGGATGTTCACTCTCATTGTTTGAGCATGATAGTTGGACTAATCACCCGACTAGTTCAGACATGGGGGCATGCAGTGAGCAGAGATATGTTGGCATTGTGTTGGAGTATCATGATAGAGTTCACATGGGAACGACACATGATGAGGTCGACACGATATGTTGCAATGAGCATGTAGCTTGAGATGGAGGGACCAGCCTTCCACAATGGAGTAGCATGTGGAGATTGTGACATGATGGTTGATTGTCATGGATTGAGGGGACTTCCGATTGTTGAGATGAGATGTTGGCACATGATTGAGATGTGTTAACACTTGTTGACATATCATGGGCAGTTTGCACATGATGGAGATGATGCACATGATGGAGTGGACACATTGTTGCAGTGGACATGTAGCTTGATGTTGAAAGGATCAGCCTTTCACGGTGGAGAGCAACATGGAGAGATTGTGGCAGGTGGTTGGTGGTCATGGACATCTATGACATACATTAATATGGACTATCTTGGTGGCAGTTTGTCACTTAGATGAAACATGGCGGAGATGGAGTCCTACATATGTCGTAGATCTTTGCCATATGTGAGGAGGAGTTGACATCATGGATATTGATACTTGGATTTGGGATGTTGTCAAGGACGACAACGACTTCAGGTGGAGGAGGATGTAAAGCCCTATGGTTTGGACGATGAGTGGGCGCCAGGCGACGGGGCGGGCGCGCACGACGGGCATGTGACGGGCACGTGCCAAACGGGTGTGCAATGGTGCTTCGCACAAAATGCGACATTACTCCGAAAGAAATGCGACAAACACAGACTTGCGACAGAAGGTGCAAGCGACACTTGGAGAATGTGGCCAAGCGTTGGAAGGTTTATACGCACGTTGAAGAGGCTTACATGATGGCTAGCCGACACACACGAAGATGGCATTTGGGGCGCAGTTGTGGAGGTTTTGGGGGTCGGCCAAGGGGTTGCCGCCCACCCCTCACCCACATTACGTTTCCTGTACCCCCTTGAGTACAGTCCATTTGAGTTGTTGAATGGACAGATGCCAGTCGCACCGCACACCGTTGAGACTACAGGTTTTTTGAGGAGTCCTCATGCGAAGAGGTTCATGAAGGCTTGGGAGGAGACCTTGGAGTTGGCACGGTTGCGCTTGCACGATGCTGCAAGGAGGATGAAGAAGTATTCTGATAGGGGAAGACGGGATGTACACTTCAATATGGGAGATATGGTGTTTCTCAGGATTACCTGGGAGCAGTTTTAGCCAGCCAAGGGGACGGCCGCCAAACTGACACGGAAGTATGAGGGACCCTTTCGGGTGAAGAAGCGAGTGGGGGACGTTTCTTACGAGCTAGAGCTTCTGCACCATATGCACATGAAGCATCCAGTTTTTCACGTTAGTCAGTTGAAGAGATGTAGACTTGATTCAGACCATCCAGAGAGAGCTGAACCACTGAGAGGGCCAGCTGGGATAGTGGACAAACCAGGCTTGGAGTTGGAGAAGATATTGAGTTATCGAACTACAAGGATTGGTTGCCACCAGAAAGAGGAGTACCTTGTCAGATGGAAGGGAGCACCGGAAGAGGAGAGTTGGGAATCGAAGGACTCACTTTGGAAGTGGAAGAGGAAGATTGCGAGATTTCAGCGGAGAGTACTTAGACGTGCGGGATTGTTGAGGGCGACAATGATTTCTAGTGGGGGAGGATGTAATGCCTTGCAGCTCTGGGCAAAGGCGCGCTCCACTCACATTGCGAAATGCGGCTAAGTGTTAAACATGCGAGCACTCCAAACAGGCGCGCGGGTAACGAAGAGCGAAGTATGGGGAGCGCTCACCCATATATACGACGAGTCATGGTGAAACTCGTTGGGCAGCCGACCAGCGAACGTTGAGCGAGATGGTGGGGCGGTCTCACACCATGGGTGGGCTGACCATGTAAAAGACTTGAACAATGGTTGAACGGGTGCATTGGTTGGAAGGTTGTGGGGATCGGCCGAACGATAGCCACCTCCCACGTTACATATAAATATACAACGCAAACGTTGGTAGTGCATCAAACTCTCACATCGCAAATCAGCGCATGGTCTTAGTGCGAAGGGAAGTGCGAGGAAGTACCGCAGGTGACACACGGAGATGTGCCCGCCGAGTCAGGCGAACAGATTTGTGCGCAGTGTAGTTGGACGGTGAACGCAACCTGGGTAGAAGGACACGACGCGAGGGCGCGGGTGACCGCCCGCCTGCCCTCTGGGTGAACGCCAATGGGCGAGGGCGTGGGCGACCCGCCCGCCCATGGGTGGAGGTAAACAACGAATTGCTGGGCGCCGGGTAGTCGGGTTGAGGATCGTTCAGGTGTGCACGGGTGTGCACGGGCGCGCCCATCATTTGGGCAAACAACGGTGTATTGTATTTTCGGTTAAGGCGTGGGCAGACCGCCATGCGCTCTTGCACGGGTGGGTGCCTGCCTTGGTTATGAACGTCGGTGGAGTTGTTACTCCTGGCCATTGTAAAATTCTTCCATATAATAAAAGAAAGTTTCTCTTGCATATTCTTATGGTTCTTGGTCATCGTTTATCATTAATTTATAATGGATTCCACACATTATAATAATAAGTGAAGTTTTTATGAATGAATGAAGGCGTAGTTCGTAAAGTAGCTTAACTATGGAAATGGTTGGTTGCTTAGGCGACGCCGCACCCGCTCAACTTAAGAAAAAAAGAGTTGGGGGTGCCCACCCATCGCAAATCTTCCTCTTCCACTTCCAAAGTGAGTCCTCCGATTCCCATCTCTCCTCTTCTGGTGCTCCCTTCCATCTGACAAGGTACTCCCGTTTCTAGTGGCAACCAATCCCTGTAGTCCAATAACTCAATATCTTCTCCAACTCCAAGCCTGGTTTGTCCACTATCCCAGCTGGTCCTCTCGGCGGTTCAGCTCTCTCTGGATGGTCTGAATCAAGTCTACATCTCTTCAACTGACTAACATGAAAAACTGGATGCTTCATGTGCATATGGTGCGGAAGCTCCAGCTCGTAAGCAACCTCCCCCACTCGCTTCTTCACCCGTAATGGTCCCTCATACTTCCGTGTCAGTTTGGTTGCCGTCCCCTTGGTTGGTTGAAACTGCTCCCCGGTAATCCTGAGAAACACCATATCTCCCACACTAAAGTGTACATCCCGTCTTCCCCTATTAGCATACTCTTTCATCCTCCTTGCAGCATCGTGCAAGTGCAACCGTGCCAACTCTAAGGTCTCCTCCCAAGCCTTCATGAACCTCTTCGCATGAGGACTCCTCAAAACACCTGTGGTCTCAACGGTGTGTGGTGCAACTGGCATCTGTCCATTCACCAACTCAAATGGACTGTACCCCGTCGCAGGACTCTTTTGAATATTGTAGCTGAACTGAGCAATATCCAAGAGGTCAGGCCAATTCTTCTGATCAGCCGTCACATAATGTCTCAAGTAGTCCTCCAGCAATGCGCTGATATGCTAGGTCTACCCATCTGTCTGTGGGTGGTAACTCGAACTCATCAACAACTCTGTCCCAACTAACTTGAACAATGTGGTCCAAAATCTCCATGTAAATCATGGATCTCTATCCAACACGATACTCAATGGCATCCCCCAATACTTCACCACGTTCTTAAAGAACAATTCCACAGTCCGCTCGGCTCCACAAGGTATCTTTGTACAAAGACATCATATTTGGAAAAACGATCAACCACGACCATGATACCATTATACCCCTGCACCTGTGGTAACTGAACGATGAAGTCCATCGAGACACCCATCCATGGCCTCTCTGGAATAGGTAAAGGCTGCAATAGTCCTCCTTGCCTCTGTGTATCCGATTTGTCCTGCTGACAAATGATGCACGTATGTACATACTCCTCCATCTCCTCCCACATCTTCTCCCAAAGAACCCTCTCTCCAACAATGCCAAAGAACGACGCTGCCCTGGGTGGCCAGCCCACGGAGAATCGTGGCACTCCTTCAAAAGGTGCCTCCTGAGACCAGATGTCTTTGGAACATAGAGTCGGTTTCCAAAGAACAAGTAACCATCCTGTAGAAAGAACTTTCGTGTCTTCCCTTCCTTTATCTGCTTCACTATATTCTGCGCCAAAGTATCGGTTTTCACACTTTTCTTCAGTTTGTTTTGCATCTCTTCTGACATTTGAATCCGACTTCTACTCCTTGTTGCCCGGTCTTCTCCCTCCAATGCTGCAAGTTGTCCCTTCCTACTAAGGGCATCTGCTAGCGCATTGTGTCTACCCGGTCTATACTCAATAGACATGTCGAACTCTGCCAAGAAGTCCTGCCAATGAGTTTGCTTCGCAGAAAGCTTCGGTTGTGATGCAAAATAACTCGCTGCAACGTTGTTAGCCTTGACAACAAACGGCTTCCCAATCAAGTAATGCCTCCATACATGAAGACAATGGATGATCACAGTCATCTCCTTCTCATGAACCGGATACCTCCGCTCTCTATCCTGCAACTTCCGACTCTCATAGGCCACCGGATGCCCATCCTGCATAAGAACCCCTCCTATGGAAAAATCTAAAGCATCGGTGTGTACCTCAAACGGTCTCCCGAAGTCAGGCAACTTCAGTATCGGTGTTGTAACCATCCTTCTCTTCAAGTCATCAAATGCCTTTTGACATTTCTCCGTCCAACACCACCTCTTGTCCTTTTTAAGTAGGTTTTTCAGTGTCGATGTCACCTTGGAGTAACCTTCTACAAACTTTCGTTGGTAGTTGGTCATGCCCAAGAACACCCTCATCTCATGGACATTCTTCGGTTCAACCCAGTCCTCGATAGCCTTCACCCTGCTCGGCTCCATCCGTATGTACCCCTGACCAACAATATGCCCAAGGAACGGAATCTCGGTCTGAGCGAACACACACTTAGACTTCTTCAAGAACAATTGATTCTCCCTCAGTGCCTTGAACACCATCGCCAAGTGCTTCTTATGATCCTCCATGTTGTCACTGTAAACCACTATATCGTCCAAGTATACCACTACGAATGAGTCCAAGTATGGTCGTAGAACATCACTCATCAAAGTGCAAAATGTAGCAGGAGCGTTGCACAACCCAAATGGAATAACAAGGAACTCAAAGCTACCATACCTTGTTACGATCGCGGTCTTCTTCTCGACTTCTTCAGCAATCCGCACCTGATAGTAACCATGCCTCAAGTCCAGCTTGGAAAACACTCGGGCTTTCATAAGCTTGTCGAAGCAATCAGCAGCCCATGACAAAGGATACCTGTTTCTCACCGTCTGTTTGTTCAATGCACGGTAGTCACAGCACATCCGTAGCTCATTGGAATCCTTCTTCCACTGGAATAATACCAGAGCTCCATATGGGGACCGTGAAGGTCTAATGAAACTTGCATTAGCTAACTCCTTTAGCTGTCGTTTCAATTCCTCCAACTCAAGCCCTGATAAATGATAAGGTGCTTTAGCAGGGGGTTCCTTCCTTGGTTCAAGCTCAATGCTATGGTCAACCGCACGCCTTGGTGGAAGCTTCTTCGGTAGCTCATCAGGCATCAAATCCACATACTTGTCAAGCACATCAGAAATCTCAGCTGAAATAGGCGTCCCCACTTCATCACCTTCGACTCCCTTTAACATCACCGCATATGTCTCCATATCTGATTCCTTCATAGCCTTCTCGAAACTTAGTGCAGAAACATGCTGCACCTTGACTTCCCTCCTTTGCCTATGAGTGGGCAAAGTCCAAGTTCGTTTCTATCCAACTAGCACCACCTGATCACAGAAGAGGACAACAATAGCCTTGTTGCCCTTCAAGAAATCTTGTCCAAGTATCACATCGAAGTCGTTCATCTCCATCACCGTGAAGTCCAACTGACCCGTCCAGTCTTTTATTTGCACCGGCACTTCGTGTGCCAAACCCGTCACCTTAGCCTTAGAGTTCACTACCTTGACCTCCATGTTCGATGGGAGGATCGTCAGTCCGACCTCTCTAGCCAGCCATGTTGGCATAAAGTTATGGGTGGCCCCTGTGTCCACAAGGGCTTGAGTGGTCTTTCCACGGACCATCAAGTCTATGAAACCCAGACTATTCATCCATGATTTCTCCATAACCTGTCCTTGTATACATATTCGTTCTCTTCGCTTATCATCAAGCTTCTTCAACCCTGAATCAACTCTGATACCAACTGTCATGCCCCCTAGCCCACGGTGGTCTTTCAACCGTGCCGGCGAGGTGCGGCACCACCGAACACTTTCTTTTTAACAATACTCGTGCACATGGACTACGCCTAAATTCACCTTCTCATTACTTAGCTTGTGTTTCGCAACCAAGTAAACATGTAATTATCCTTTATACTTAATGAAGCCCATACTCATTCATTATCCATCACAATTATATAACAAGTACATCAACAATTGCAACAAGTATAAAGGGGAGGGACAACTCCCCGTAATGTGAGTCTGCCCAACAGTTTATTAAGAATATCTGTTTTCACAATACAAGTGTGCTTGGCAAACTCCAAGCCAACACTTAGCCAAATTTACAAGATAGGCAACCTGCCTTTGCAACAGTTTTATGCTTCCTTCGTACAAAGAATGGTGCTCACATGAGCCACCTATAACCCTCTGCCAAATCTGCACTAAAACTGCACCTTAGAATTCACCCCGGGCGCACTTTCCCAACCTTCGACCTGTCCACAAGACTTCACCAAAGCATACAATCCTCTTGGAGCAATGCACATGAGATATGTGCAGCTCCCTCTTGACTTGCGCACTTTCTTCTTGCCTTGAGCGAAGATGAGTGAGATTCGATGATTGAAATGAGCTCTCCTCATGTTATATTTATATGCTTGTTACATGGGTTTACATGTGGGGTGGAAGCCCCTTGGCCGACCCCTCAAACACCCACAACGCATCCTTAACACACTCCTTGTACATTCGACTTATGCCTAAATGTAGCCTCCTCCAAGTCGCAATATAAATCATCCAACACTTAGCCGCATTCTCCAGCTGTCGCTCGCTTATCGTCGCATTTCGTTCGGAGTAACGTCGTATTTTGTGCGATGGTGCCCACGCTCCGTCATCGTGCCGTCATGCATGCTTGCCCGGAAGCCCGGCGCCCGCCCGTCGCAAATCTCCAAGGCGTTACATCCTCCTCCACCTGAAGTCGTTGTCGTCCTCGACAACATCCCAACTCCAAGCATCAATATCCATGATGTCAACTCCCCTCACATATGGCAAACCTCCCTGCAACATATGTAGGACTCCATCTCCATCATGTCTCCTCTTAGCGACCATGGTCACCAAGATAGTCCATACTAATGTATGTCAACGATGTCCGTGACCACCGGCCACCTGCCACAATCTCTCCATGCTGCTCTCCCCATGAAAGGCTGATCCTTTCAACATCAAGCTACATGTCCACTGGAACAAAGCGTCCACTCCATCATGTGCATCATCTCAATCATGTGCAAACTGCCCATGATATGTCAACAAGTGTTAACACACCTCAATCATGTTCCAACATCTCATCTCAATAATCAGAAGTCCTCTAATCCATGACAATCAACCACCATGTCACAATCTCCACATGCTGCTCCATCGTGGAAGGCTAGTCCCTCCATCTCAAGCTACATGCTTACTGCAACATGTAGTGTCGACCTCATCATGTGTCGTTCCCATGTGAACCTGCTTCCATGATACTCCAACACAATGCTAACACATCATGTACATGCTAGCCCCTCATGTCTGAACTAGTTGGGTGATCAATCCAACCATCACGCTCAAACCATGAGAATGCACATCCTCGTGCCACCATCAGTTGTTTCTCAAAACATCCTGCTACATCCTGAACTCGATCAAGAATCCATCTTCATAAGTAAACCATGCTCAGGTCCATGAAGTAGTCCTCATCTCATCTGCAACATGTCCATGATGTTTGGTGTCAATGTGCTATATGAAATTAGCCACATCTTTCCCAACATCATCCATATGTGTGCCTCCTCAATATGAAGAGACCACCTCATCAATCTCCAACTCTCGGTTTGCCACATCCAAGTCCATGAAGCTACCTCCATCACATCTACAATGTGTCATCCCTCAAGTCTGCCAAGTGCTCTAAGAGAACACTTCTCTCCATCAATTCAAGTGCCTCAAGAGAACACCTTTCTCATGTATCCATGTGCTGCCCATGATCAAAGATCAATAAGCTCTCATGTGTAAAAGTAGTTGAGTCTCGGCTCAACCCATACCCAAGTGTAGCCACCAAGGCATCATCATCATTGTAACTCCATCACTCCAAAGTGCTTCATACCGATCATCCACATCAAGTCACTCTTTCAAGCCATTCCCATACATGTACTTGAAAGTATGCACCCCATCCTGCATCAAAGTCTCTAACCTAAGCTCCTCAATGCATCAGATCCTCCAAGTCCACCATATATGAAGTCCCCAAAAGTCACAACAATCTCATGTCATCATGAGCTCCATAAGCCATCCTCAACCAACATCTCAGCAAGCATACAAGTCTCGACCCAAAGGTCTCTGCAAGATGCCTCAGCTCTCCATGTAGTAAGAATGCCCCATAGTCTGCTCACAACTCCATCCAAGTCTATGGCCTTGTTGTACAAGAGTGCACAACCTCTCCATAGGCTCATAAGTATAAGTCTCCAGGTCACATAAGAAAATCCATCTGCCCAACATCCATGCCTTGGCACACCTCATTGGATGCCCATAGTGACATCTCTGCAAGTGCACCCACAATATGTCCCTGCATAAGACTGCCATGCTCCATGTCTCCAACCTAATGTCCATGACTAATTTGTCCATGTAGTCCAACCAAGTAGACTCATCACAACCATCGGTCATCCCTATCCAAGCTGCAATCTTCGGTCTAGTGAACTCGGTCACCCAACCATATCATCATGTCATGAGTTTCCTCTATCATAGCTCCTCCACCTAAGTGTCCACCAAGACTATCTCTTGGTCTCGGCCATGAGAAGTCCACCCAAACACCATCATTACGAGTCCCTTCCATCATAGCTCCTCCACCAAAGGTTCCACCCTTGTCACGGGCCTTTGTACCTTCCACCATAAGGTCACAAACAACCCCAATAAGTCCTGCAACAATCAACAATCCTTGTTTCTCCATACAAGGTCTCATTATAAACATCCATGGTAAGATGCTCCCTAGCATCGACAAATTGGCTTTGCCCTTCCCTGCACATGGTTCATCTACCAAATGCTCAAATGAAACACATGTATCAAATGTACTTACATCATCATCATGATCATCATGAGGTTCCTCCATGAGAATACCCTCATCCATACATGTCTGCAAACTGCACGATCCTGGTCCAACTTGATCAAGCTCAAGTTCATCCTCCATCACGGTCATGTCTGCAACATATTCAACTATCAAGGCTTCCTCTTCCTTATCACATTCTGCAACTTCCTCCTTATGAGCCAAAGCTATTGAATGCTTCTTTTCAAGAGTTAGCACTTCCCACTTCTTTCGAATCAATTCCTGCCTTATCTCCAATTCCTTGGATTCTGCTTCAAACAAGTCCACTTCCTTCACAAGTTGATAGGCTTCGTCCCTATTTTTGTCAGAAATTCCTTCCTTGACCAAGGCACGAAGAGCATCCCTTGCTTTGAACATAACCTTGTCCCATTCTGTAAGCCTTTGTTCAACCTCCCTTGATTCTTCAAGTAGACTCCCTTCAAAGTCCTTGAAGGTTGCAAAACTCGTTTCTTGCAAGATAGACATCCTTGACTCTTCACCGTTATGAGCAACCTGCTCAACCCAGTCTTGCAAAACTCCTCCAAGTCTTTAGACTAGCTCTGATGTCAGAACCTGCGGTTCGTGTGACGGGCAGGGCAACTCCACCATACGAAGTACGTGCAAAACATGAAATGAAATGAATGTTGGGCAAGTTTATAAGGTGTTGGGCGAGTTGAGGGGGTGGTCCCATGAGTTGGGCGGGCCGACCATCCTTTGGGGCGAGACAACACATTATGAACGAGTCGGCCAGGCGTTTGGTGTGGGTCGGCCAGGTGACACAACCCGCCACCCACCCATATATATTGGAGGGCGTTTGGAGGCAAACGACCATCAGGCATTTGATCAACAATGTGAACTCGTTCAGAAAAGTTGTTTGGACAGTCGTTCGAGAAAATCGTTTGGACAGTCGTTCGGGAAACTCATTCGGACAGTCGTTCAGGAAAGTCGTTTGGGAAACTCGTTTGGACAGTCGTTCAAAAAACTCGTTCGAACAGTCGTTCAGGAAATTCGTTCAAAAAATTCGTTCAGGCAGGTCGTTAGGACAGTCGTTCGGCAGGTCATTCAGGCAGGTCGTTCGGACAGTCGTTCAGGGAAGTCGTTCAGGCAGGTCATTCGGACAATCATTCGGGCAGGTCGTTCAGGCAGGTCGTTCGGACAGTCATTCGGGTAGGTCGTTCAGGCAGGTCGTTCGAACAGTCGTTCGGGTGACCCGGCCGAGGTCGTGTGGCGACCCAGGTGAGGTCATTCGGGCGAACCGGGTGAAGTGGTGTGGTGACCCGGGTGAAGTCGCGTGGCGACTTGGGGGAAGTTGAACGGGTGAATGGTGGGCGTGCGGATGGGCAGCTGGCTGAGGGCACGTCGTGCACAACGAAACGTTGAAGTGTTGAGATTGTGAACGGAGGTGTGTCTCGGTTGGAGGCGCCCGTGTGTGGTGACTTGGAGGTGCGCCCGAGTTGGGCAAACAACACGAACATGCGACGAGGTGAACGAAGGGTTGGTGAGTCATGCGGCAACCGTGAAAAGGTGCCGACGAGCTGGGCAACCAAGTTTGCCGATGTTGTGAAAATGTGGCTGTGTAAATTTGGGGTTTCCCAAGATTTAACTTGTGCATTATAAAAACGAAAGATTGTATAATATATTGTTGGGCAGACTCATATTGCAGGGAGTTGCCCCTCCCTTTATACTGTTGCATTTCTCTTATATAATGATGTGGATAATGAATGTGTATGGGTGTTCATTGGTATAAAGGATAACATAATATACTTGGTTGAGAATCACAAACTAAGTAGGAGAAATTGAATTTAGGCGTAGTCCATGTGCACGAGTATTGTTAAAAAGAAAGTGTTCGGTGGTGCCGCACCTCACCGGCACGGTTGAAAGACCACCGTAGGCTTGGGGGCGTGACAGTTGGTATCAGAGCTCGGTTGAGCTGGTTTGAGCAAGGTTGCTCGTGACAGTGGAGGCAGGTACTTGCAGGTGAAGGAAGCTAGTTTCACATGAGTGAAACAAGAGCCGGTTCATGGTTGCGGGGTGCTTGGTGAAGCTGGTAAAGGTTGGAACCGGGTGTCATAGAGTAGGGCAGGCAGTACTACGTGCTGGTCATACAATTTGGGCACTTTTCAGGTGGGCAAGTGGGACTGCGTGTGGACAGGTATACATGGTTTGGGCATCTGAACAAAGTACGAACCGGAAAAGACGAAGTACAAGGCATGGCAGGTTTGGAAGAATGTGAAGGGAAGCTCTTGCTTACCTTATACAGGTTGAAGCGGTTGAAAAAGGAGAATCCCTGGATTCAAGAAAAGCTTGCAGTCTTGGAGAAGAATGTTGAAGATGAGATTCTTCAACTTGGTTGGACAATGGAGCAAGTTGAAGTTGCAGATTGTGCTACCAAGGAAGAGGAAGTCTTGATGATCGATTATGTTGCAGACATGACCGTGAAGGAGGATGAACTTGAGATTGATCAAGTTGGACCAGGATCGGGCATTTTGCAGACATGTATGGATGAGGGTACTCTCATGGAGGAGCCTCATGATCATGATGATGATGTAAGTACTATTGATACATGTGTTTCATTTGAGCATTTGGTAGATAGACCATGTGCAGGGAAGGGCAAAGCCAGTTTGTCAATGCTAGGGAGCATCTTACCATGGATGTTTATGATGAAACCTTGTATGGAGAAGCAAGGATTGTTGATTGTTGCAGGACTTGTTGGGGTTGTTTGTGACCTTATGGTGAAAGGTACAAAGGCCTGTGACAAGGGTGGAACTTGATAATCGTTGTGGAGGATTGGGTCATGCTTTAGTCACATTGACTAAGTGCCCGGCATGACTCATGGACATTTTGAAGGGCACACACTTGAGTTGCTTGGGTGGACTTCTCATGGCCGAGACCAAGAGCAAGTCTTGGTGGAACCTTTGGTTAAGGAGCTATGATGGAGAGACTCATGTGATGATGATGTTTTGGGTGGACTTCTCATGGCCGAGACCAAGAGATAGTCTTGGAGGACACTTAGGTGGAGGAGCTATGATGGAGGAAACTCATAACATGATGATATGGTTGGGTGACCGAGTTCACTAAACCAAAGATTGCAGCTTGGATAGGGATGACCGATGGTTGTGATGGGTCTACTTGGTTGGGCTACATGACAACTTAGTCATGGACATCAGGTTGGAGACATTGAGCGTGGCAGTCTTATGCAGGGACATATGAGGGTGCACTTGTAGAGATGTCACTTATGGGCATCTAATGAGGTTTGCCAAGGCATGGATGTTGTGCAGATGAATGTGCTAGTGTGACATGGAGACTTATTGCTTATGAGCCAATGGAGAGGTTGTGCACTCTTGTACAACAAGGCCATGGACTTGGATGGAGTTGTGAGCAGACTATGGGGCATTCTTACTACATGGAGAGCTGAGGCATCTAGCATAGACCCTTGGGCCGAGACTTGTATGCTTGCTAAATGTTGGTTGGGGATGGCTTATGGAGCTCATGATGACATGAGATTGTTGTGACTTTTGGGGACTTCATATATGGTGGACTTAGAGGATCTGATGCATTAAGGAGTTGAGGTCAGAGACTTTGATGCAATATGGCGTGCATACTTTCAAGTACATGCATGGGGATAGCTTGAAAGAGTGACTTGATGTGGAGGATCGATATGAGACACTTTGGAGTGATGGAGTTACGATGATGATGATGCCTTGGTGGCAACACTTGGGCATGGGTTGAGCCGAGACTCAACCACTTTTGACACATGAGAGTTGATTGATCTATGATCATGGACAACACATGGATAGATGGGACAGGTGTATGCTTGTTTCTATGGTAGACTTGAGGATGGCACATTACAGATATGATGGAGGTTGCTTCATGGATTTGGATGTGGCACACCGAGAGTTGGAGTTTGATGAGATGGTCTCTTCATATTGAGGAGGCAGACATATGGATGATGTTGGGATAGATGTGGCTGATTTCATGCTGCACATTGACACCAAACATCATGGACAGCATGTTGCAGATGAGATGAGGGCTACTTCATGGACCTGAGCATGGCTTACACTATGGAGATGGATTCTTGATCGAGTTGATGACGTGACAAGGTGTTTTGAGAAACAGCTGATGGTGGCATGAGGATGTGCATTCTTATGGTTTGGGCGTGACAGTTGGATTAGCTATCCAACTAGTTCAAACATGGGGGCTAGCGGTGTGCAGAGATGTGTTAGCATTTGTTGGAGTATCATGGCAGCAATTCACATGGGATGACACATCATGAGGTCGACACGAGATGTTGTAGTGGGCATGTAGCTTGTGATGGGGGGGTCAGCCTTCCACGATAGAGAGCAACATGTGGAGATTGTGACAGGGTTGTCGATGGTCATGGATTGAGATGATTTCCGATATATGACATACTGATGGGGTGTATCCCTTGGTATGGTGATCTTGGTGACAGATGGTTGCCAGGGTGAGATATTGTCGAGGACAAGAATGACTTCCATTGGGGGAGGATGTCAGGACCTGCGGTTCGTGCGATGGGCAGGGCAACTCCACCATGTGAACTGCGTGTGAAACATGAAACGAAATGAACCTTGGGCGAGTTTATAAGGTGTTGGGCGAGTTGAGGGGGCAGTCCCATGAGTTGGGCAGGCCGAGCATCCTCCGGGCGAGACCACACATTATGAACAAGTTGGCTGGGCAATTGGTGTGGGTCGACCGGGTGACACAACCCACCACCCACCCGTATATATTGGAGGGCATTTGGAGGAAAACGACCATCAATCATTTGGTCAACAAGCTCGAACAAGGAGTTCTGAAGTGTATGGATGAGCCCACACGACGGGCGGAATTCGGTTGTAAACTCGTTCAGAAAAGTCTTTCGGACAGTCGTTCGGATAGCCGTTCGGGAAAATCGTTCGGATGGTCGTTTGGGAAACTCGTTCGGACAGTCATTCAGAAAAATCGTTCGGACAGTCGTTCAGGCAGGTCGTTCGGACAGTTGTTCAGGAAGGTCATTCAGACAGTCACTCAGGTAGGTCGTTCAGGCAGGTCGTTCGGACAGTCGTTCAGGCAGGTCATTCAGATAGTCGTTCAGGCAGGTCGTTCGGACACTCGTTTAGGCAGGTCGTTCAGACAGCCATTCAGGCAGGTCGTTCGGACATTCGTTCAGGCAGGTCATTCAGGCAGGTCATTCGGACAGTCGTTCAGGCAGGTCGTTCGGACAATCGTTCAGGCACGTCATTCAGGCAGGTCATTCGGACAATCGTTCATGCAGGTCGTTCGAGAGGTCGTTCAGGTAGGACTCGGGAGAGGTCGTTCGGGCGACCCGAGCGAGGTCGTGTGGCGACCCGGGTGAGGTTGTTTGGGCGAACCGGGTGAAGTCGTGTGGCGACCCGGGTGAAATCATGTGGCGACTTGGGCGAAGTTGAAAGGGTGGACGTGTGGACGAGTGACCGGGTGAGGGCGCGCCATGCACGACGAAACGATGAAGTGTTGAGATTGTGAACGGAGGTGTGTCTCAGGCAGAGGCGCCCGTGTGTGGCGACTTGGAGGTGCGCCCGAGTTGGGCAGACAACACGATCGTGCGACGAGGTGAACGAAGGGTTGGTGAGTCGTGCGGCGACCGTGCAGAGGTGCCAACGAGCTGGGCAACCGAGTTTGCCGAAGTTACGAAAAATTGGCTAAGTGTAAATTTGGGGTTTCCCAAGATTTAACTTGTGCTTTCTAAAAATGAAGATTGTATTATATATTGATATCGGGCAAACTCATATCACAGGGAGTTGCCCCTCCCTTTATACTGTTGTGCATTTCTCTTGTATAATTCTATTGATAATGAATGTGTATGGTTGTTCATTGGTATAAAGGCACATTAATAATACTTGGTAACGAAAATAAAACTAAGTATGGAATGTTAAGGCATAGTCTACAATCGTAAGTATTGGTGAAAAGAAAACAGTTGGTAGTGTCGCACCTCGCCTAGCATGGTTGAAAGACTATCGTAGGCTTGGGGGCATGACACATGGGGTCGAATCCCACCGACTGCCACTATAACAACTAGGAGGAATTGCCCAGCCTGCAAGGAATGGCCCCTCAGGGTAAGACGAGATAAGACGAGATTTTAACCCGTGACCTTCACAGCGGCACGAATGACTTAGCAGACCTTTCGCTGACCATGGTACCAAACCCCTGTGGGAAAAAGGTGAGTGGGCTTGGCCAAGGCAAGTCACTCCTTGCGACTAGTCGATACCATCGGTCAGGTTTGAGCCCAAGACCTCAACATTTTTATGAGTCTAACTTTACCAACCAGCCGCCTCCGCCGAACTTTAACTTTTGCTTAATTATTATAATATTAAAATATATTTAACATCTATTTAATATTAATTTTTTTATACATATTGTAAAGTGAAAATACAAGTTTTTTTTTTTGGTACTTTATCTATCTCTATAATGTATATAAAATTAATTA